>JAAAKE020088289.1:0-21463 GCA_010014785.2 Anisolabis maritima | reverse complement strand
TATATATATATATTGTATATGATCAGTCTCAGGCCAACCCAGAAATATTTTGCGGTGGGAGAAATGGTTAGTTAGAGCAATCATTATTTAAAAAAAAGGAAAAATGATTTTGTGTATATTCATTCGAGCTTTCAATGAAAATTAATACTTAATTGAAATAAAAAAAAAACTCTAATACATAAATGAAAGGTCACTCAAGTCTTTCCTTAAGATTTTCACCCTACTGAGATGTTTATCTCCATTACTGAGGTTTTTTGATAAGGTGAAATAAAAAACTGATAAATTCAGCCAGCGAGATTGATGAAGTGGCCAAGTAGGGTGGCTCTTGTGTGAAGGTAAATGCACCTGTCCGAATAGTTGGATATTATACCAATCTACAAAATTTCACGTATTAATTTTTATTATAAAAAAATTGACGATTTGACCTCCATTTAAAATTGAGTTAACCTGTTAATGAATTTGACCTTATTCTCTTGATATATATTAATATATTTTGATTTAACAAATAGATTTATTTACTTTATCAATTTATTCGAATAATTTTTAAAATTTTCAAGTCCTATCTCTGTAGTCTATGTACATACTACACACATATATTTTAATATTAATATTTAAATTAAAATTTTGATTAACCATTTTATTGGTAAACCATTTGATCACACTGCTTATCGTAATGTCAATATATACGTAAATTGAGTAATATATCTGCATACACTCCCGCCATAATCTATCTTATCAGCAAAATCATTTTTAGGTCCCACCTCTTTAAATTTAATTTCTATTAGATTTTTTACTTGTGTTTCAGAAAAGTGTTGCAAGAGAAAGCACCTGATATGCCCCAATATACGTAAGTGGTGCTATTTAATTAGAAAGTGAATGATTAGAATAGTTAATAATTGAGTGTTGTTCGTGTTGTGTAGAGGCCAGACGGAGCTGCAGCAGGCGAGCTCTTATTCGGTAGATGGGGGATACCATGGTCCTCCAATGGGATCAAATGGACATGCAGATTCTGGAAGTGCAGCCCCTGCGCCCGGGGGGCCTAGCCCAAATTCGTCGCATCTCTCTGTCCAAAGTGGCGAAGTCTCTTCAGGCACCCTCACTCGAATGCACAAACCCCAGCAGGTAAACACACCTTTCTTTACTTTTATAAAGTGATTGAAAAATAATCCATTTTGCACTTGGCCTTAAAAAACAGAAACTTGCGTCTTATGGCGGCATCCTTTACTTTCAAATCACTCGCAGTTCTTTTTTTTTGACATTTTGCATAACATATTTATTTTCTTCATCTTCAGTAATAACCAATTTGTTAAACACTTATAAATATATTTTTGTGTGGCTTAAACAATTTAAATTAATTTCATTCTGCTAAGATCACGTGTCCAGGAATTTTTCCCTTCTTGATGTTTAAGGCCTTTCCAGGGGGACCAGTCTTAACCAAACCATAGCTCTTATCCTCTCTCGTTGGACCCCGCCTGGATTTGGTTGAATCTTTATAAACTGAAATGAAATGATTTAAGAATATTTTGTTAAATTTCCATTTGCGTTTATTTTATATTTAGTTGATTGAGGAAAGGTTCTATTTTTAGCAATTGTAAATTTAATTAGTGCTTAATTGACTGGATATTTAGGGAGCATTAAATCCACACTCGCAGCTCTTAAATAATTCTATTATTACGGCAAATTTAAATTAAATAAACAATATAGCTCTAGAATAAGTATAATAAAATTTTTTTTATAAAAATACGTACATTGTTTATTTATTAGCAACTATAAAAGCTTCAATTTTTAAAAAAAGTAATTAAAATTTGAATATTATTTAATTATTCTTAATTACTATATTTAATTATTGTAATACTAGCTGTTAATTTAATAAGATTAGAAATAATAGCATGACTAATTTCATTTTAAATTTAAGCAACATTTTTATCAAGTGAAGTTAGGCAACAGAGAGCGCATCAAACTTAGGAAAGAATAAAGGGGCGTTGCCTCCTCACCTTTCTTCTTTCGCCCCTCCAGACACAAAACCGTTTGTTTATCTTTCCCCCCTCTTTATACCTCTTCTTTATTTCCTCTCCTTTCATAGCTAACTTATTTATACACTAGAGCAGCATTTCTCAAGCTGTGATCTATGGACCCCTGGCCATAAAGATGTTTACCCGAATTTTTCTATGTTCCTAAATATTTTTTGTATTTTTTCTTTAATTATATTATTTAAATAAACTCCGTCTAAATTAAATAATAAATATTTTTTAATTAAAAAAAATGTTTTTTGTGAGAACTAAAGAATTTATTAAAAAAATGATACATACCAAAATTTAATTAAGATAATAAATAAAAAATCTCAAATTTTGTAGTAAATTGGTCAAGTATAAGTATGAGAAAACTTGTACACAGACAGCTTCTTGAAAATAGTTAATTCCTGCTATAAAGGCCATAATTTATGCTGCAATGTCAAATTATTATTATAATACCTTCACTCTCTTTGAGATGGAAAAAATTTATTTTCAATAATAATTTAGAGAAATTTCCCAAATGGCAATCTTCATAATATTAATATTTTATATAATTAAAAAAAAAATAAATTTTTTTTAAATAAGTTTTCTTTTTAATTTATATGTTTATCACATGTAAAAAGGAATTTATATTTAAAAAATTTTCCTATTTTAGTTTCTAATAATTATTACTAATATAATACAATTGTATTATATAATATAATATAGTATAATCCATAAAATCTTATTTAAACAAGAAAGAGAGATTTTATTAAGATAAAGAGTGTTCCTTGAAAAGGTTTAAGAAAGGCTATCCTAGTTAAACTCGGCGAAAATTAATAGTTTAGGTAAAAATTTATTACATTATATATTGTTCCAAACTCAGGGGGTTCATACCTGGTGTGTACATGAATGGCACCCAAGTTAGATGATCTCTGACTGGAATTTCTTCTGCTTCCTATATGCCTTTCTTTCTCCTCCCTCCTCATAAAGCGTCAGGTCATGCGACGGGCTGTTCCTTCTTGCGGTCTCATCTAAGGTTTTTTCATACCGACCCTGAATCTGTGATCACTCATGACCGAAAGGGCTTTCAACTTTTATTTAAATACTGTCTTGAGATTGAAAGTTTATTAAATAAGTTAAAAATTTTCAAAAATATCATCCTCCCCCCCTTGGAAAAAATCCTACCTTTTATTTAAGGTATTCTTTTAGCACCGATCAATCCGTATTTCTGTGAGTTCTGTCCGCCTCCATATGAAATAAGAAATGTTCGCAATTTTTTTTTTTAAAGAGGTATCATTTAGCTACTAAGCGTATCAAAATAAATCGCCGAAATCTTCCCCCTCCATTGTAATTCTTCTTTTTTAAACGGTTTTTTGATGGTAATTTTTGACGGTAATTTGATAATGTATTTAAAATAAATTAAGTTTATTTATATTTAATAGTCAGGAAGTTTGATATAAAATGCCATACAATTTTTTAAAAATTTCCTTAGTATAGCAGTGGGAGTGAGGATAATATTCCTCTTCATGTTTGGCTCAAGGTCTGTTCACATAGTTATTTAATAATTTTACCAATATTTAATTTGGCTTACGCTCTACCCTCGCCTTTAGGGGCGAAAGCTTTTTCGAGATTTTCGACTCTCTCATTTAACATTTTTTCTTTACATCTAATATTTTCTAAAAAATATTGTTTCCACAACTTATGTATATATGTTTGGAATTCTCAAACGCTTTACGTTTTTTTTTTTTTTTTTTTTTCAAAAACTGGAATAAAAAAAAAATTAAATTCTCCCTTTAAGTCGCCCTCTGTCCGAGGAAGTACCTTTCTTATATATATATACTCTCACTTTTCAAAATTAATTTACATTATTTACTCATCATGATTGTGATTTATTTATTTTTATTCATTTTTTATGACCTTTTTGAGATCCAGTGAGAAATATATTTTATTCTTCGTGAAAAGGAGAGAGAATATGTCAAATCCTCCTCACATTAGTAATTAAATAAGGTTACTTTTTTATAATTTTGAAATCTAATTCATCTAAGAGTTTATACTTTAATTATCGTATTTTTTTTTTTTGTTTTTTTGTTTTTTTTTTTTATGTTCTGTCTTTGTTTTGGATTAAGATTATTTTCAAAATCTAAATTCTCTTAATAGCCTATTTTCTTCATTTTTCAATAATAATTTTCCAATTTTTTTTCAGTAATTTTATTTTTCTATTTCAATTCCTATTTAATATATTGCCCTTTGTCTCCTTTGTAAATATTGAATTAAATATTATTTTTTCTTTATCACATGAGTCTTGAGCTATGATTCCCTCACTCCATCTTAGGGTTTGGGTCTGTGTTTTTAAGAGAAACTATTCTTATGATTCGGTTCGTTTCGATTACAGTACAATTGATCTTTCCGTTCTGTTCGATCCTATCGAAATTACCAAAAATAATGAAACTGACAATTGTTTATTTTCTAAGAGAAGATCAAACAGAACCAGAACCAAACACTACTGAATCGAACTGAGTAGTCCCCTCCAAGTTGTTTTATTTATTTTTTTAATCTAAGGAACCAATTTGGTATGCTTTACCTAATCCGGCAAGTTTTTAAATATAATCGTCTTATGTGTTCATAAGGAAAAGCACAAACCATACCCATTTGATCTCCAGCCTAAAGTAAAGATCAATCATATATTTTTATATTTGACATTTAATTTTTTTTATTTGCTCTTATTTTATATATATATATATATATATATACAGCTTTCAAGACCTTTATTCATTTATAATATTATATATATATTTAAAACTAAGGACCCTTAAGTTGGATTGAAACCTGCATAGATTTCCTCACATGAGAAGACCTAATAGCTGAATATTTTCTCCTTGAAGTTAGAAGGCCAGGAGCAAACATTTATGGAAATGGATAGGGACACTGGTAGTATTCACCTGGTTGGGGAGAACCTTTTCCTAAAATTCTGTAATTCTCTGAACCGGCTTAAATTATATTTATCATAACATTTGTTTATTTATTTAGAAGATTAACTCGACAATAACAGGAAATTTGTTTTAAAAAAGAGAAATTTGTAACGTAAAAAAGGTATTTTTGAATTTGATAACTCATTTTTTTATCTTTTTGTTGAAGGTAACTGCATTAAGCAAAACGGTCCGGGAGGTGCATCACCTAGCTGCAAGCGGAGATGGAGCTGCTCAGGCTGTCGATTTTGTGACGTATCCGAATGCCACTGCTGCGCCTCCTTCATCTTACCCTCAGGCTCAGTTTGCTAATTATGAGATGCTCACAGCTCAAGAGCCATATCCGCCCCTCGATCCTGGTATTCTACATCAATTCAATTTTCTGGCTAACCAAACATACAACATGTTTTCTTTAATAAATTCATTATTTAAATTCACTGGCCTCTTTATGAATTTAGGGTGGGGCATATTTCTAAAATTTTAGAGCAGGGTAAGTAAGTGTGGAAAGGTATTATCAATCATAAAGTTTTTAGTCAGGATATGGGCGAGATACCTTGTCTTAATACTTTATTAATAGATCCGGAAAACATACCGTCAAACCATAAAATAACTTGTAATTCTAAGATCATAAATAAGATACGATACTGATAGAATTGGAGTAAAGTTAGGCTCTAATGCTGGATATATATGTATATATTTAAGAGATCTGGAGGAAAAAACCTTTGTCTTGGGTCATACTTTATTTGCAAATATTTCTGCCAATCCATCTTTAATATGACAATACATCAGTTATATTATTATTTTGAACAGTGCAACAAAGAATTCTCTTAAATTTTTTATATTGTTACATAATTAAAAATATACTACCGGGTATCCCAAAAAGAACGGATGGAATGGATAGAAATTGGGAGATGATAGGCCCGCGACCTCCCCACTTCGCCTGCAGGTGGTTTAGAGAGCCTAGTGTTTGTTCTTTGCCATGGAGCATTGGAGCCTTGAGCGCCGTACTTTTGCCATTGAGCAGATTTTTTCCAAAATAACGATTCTGTCATTTCCGTTTAACGCCAATTCCGTCGCCAGTTCAATGTGCCGATTGGTGGGGCTAAAATTTCCCAAACAGAATTGTAATGATTTTGTAGATGAGATTGGAGAAAATAAACCAGCTCAAATTAGGTCCACCTCACAACAATTTATTACAAATATTTCTATTTTTACATTAAATTGATCAATAACTTGAGTTGGTTTTATTTTCTCCAATCTCATTTACATTTACATCCAGCAATTGTATATTTACATATGGCTTCAATAAACGACATAAAAAAAATTTACATCCAGCATCAACTACACGAGTCATGTAAAGATTTTGATTCGGATCGATTTGGTATGTTTAGATTAATGATGCACAATCCTTGCTCGTTTCAAGAATTTACGTCATTTCTCTTTTGTTATTCACTCATCATTTTAATAGTATAATATTACACTGTACTAATACAATTTTATTATTTTTTCTGTTTTATTAAAAATTTTTAAGAGAAATTAAAATAATTTTGTTTTTAATACTTCGAACTAATGCTCAACTAGAATTTCATGAAATTTTTTAGAACTTATATTTTAGACAAATATTTCTCATCTTTTTTTCTACTACACTTTGATGATTGTTCTTTATAATATTTTAATACAAACTTTGTTTTAATAGCGAGGCGGTATCCCGAGGCTTACCGAACGAGCTACCAAGATTACGAGCAATACCCACCTCGACCCGACTACCCGTACCCAGCCGGTGCTTATCCCGCTTATGCGACAGAACCTGCTCCTGGCTATATAGAAAGGACTGCAACGCCTCCGAGTGCCAGCGAACGAAGCGAATCCCCTCAACCTCTTGCTCATGGTTCGTTTGTTCATATTTTATTCTAACACCAAAATGTCAAAGGAATCAAAATTTCCAAAAATGAGTTGTAATTATTTTTATTTGAGTTTGATTAGGATTAATTTGGAATGTTTAGTTTAAGGATGCACAATCCGCGCTCGTTTCAAGATTTTGCCATCCGGAAAAAAAAATAAAGTAAATTCTAATTTATACATTCATACATATTTTTGTTCTAATCTTGTTTTTAGGGGTTCGTTAACTTAACTTCTTGGATGATAAATATTCTTTTGATTTTTTTAAATCCTAAAGGGAGACTTATTTATTAATTTATGATATTGAGCAACTCGAAATATTTGAAATTGACGGTGACATGGCGCTGGTTCCTTCTCTATATTTATTAATTACATTTTAAAGAAGTTATTCTTTTCCGTTTTGTTAGTCTTAAATGAGTATTTATTTTATTTAATATTTTTATTTTACTTAGTTTCTTTTAAATATTTATCACCATTAGAATGATGATTCATTCATTAAATATTTTAAATTCACATTTAAAAATAGAACATGAATATCTAAGTATTATTAATTAAAATGCGAATGTGAAAAAATTTTCTTAGGCATTTATAAACACAAAATTGTTTTACAAACTTCACGATCTCTTAATTATTTTGTTTTTGTCAAATATCCGTTTTCCAAAACTGAAAAAGTCTTATTTAGCTTAATATACGAATATACATACATAATTTCTTGTCATCATAATTCTAATAGATGATGAAATATGAAATACAAAAATAGACTAAAGTCACGTATTGTCATTTGACTCTAGGAGATTAAATATTTAAAAATATAAATAGAAGAATTAAAGGAAGGAGATAAAATTATTTAGCTTATAGTGTGAGAGAGTTAGTTAAATGTTTCCAAGATGTAAGTATATTTTTAGTAAAAATTTTAAACATCACTAATGACATATTTTTTTTCTTTTCTAGATTATTTACGAAAAGGTGGGACCGAATTCGTTCAGCCTGGATATGACGAGCTTGAAGGAACTCTTTTACCACCTCGACAAGAACTCTACCGTATTACGCCATCACCTGGGGCTCCTGTTGATCGTTATCCAGGTATCTTTTCTCTCCTAGCCAAAATTTCTTTTGTTTGGTTTCTTTTTTTTGGTTGGAAATTTTCACAATATTAAAAATAAATAACTTTTTTTTATAAAAAAAAAAAAAAAAAAAAAAAAAAAAAAAAAAAAAAAAAAGAAAAAAAAATTATGTTATTTTTTAACAAATCAAATAAAGACCTATATATTTGCTTGAAATGCATAGAATGTTTTAATACATTTTGCTTTTTAGTTAAATTATTATCTAATTAGAGCCCATCAAGTCATTGGTGTGCTTGCTCAACCTTTCAACGACCTCGGTACCCGGCCCATGTAGTTAGAGGTAACCTGTGTTTTTTTTTATCTGTTAATTAGATGAATTAACGAGGGTGTGGAATGTCGATGAGTGTGGAGAGCCGTCGCAACTGGCCCATGGTAATTGCCCAATTGCTTGTCACCTCCTTGGCCATTTGCTTGCCCACCCACCTCACCTGTTCCTGCTTATTTTTGCCTTTAATAATTTGAAAGAAAAAAAAAAATTGTTCTAGAGGACGGTGGAACATGGCAATGGTTTCAGGCCAAATTGTGTTTATAGTTTGAAAGTTCTTATCTTGTTTATGTGTTTGTTTAGGAGATGAAGCCAAGCTCGTGTATGGGTATGCTCCTGGCTCACCCTATGAGCCTGTTCCGGCTGTAGCTTATGCAGCAGCCAATGGGGCTGAAAATGGACCCAACGTGCCTGTTGTGCCCAGAGGGATTTTCGAAGACGAGGATGAACTCCGAAGGCATTTAGCCATGCATCCAGCAATACCGTCACCATCCGTTGACGAAGACCATAGAGGTATATATAAAAAGCACTATTAAACGAAAATGACCTCAAATTTCTCATTCCTTTGGCAATAGCTGCTGTTGTAGGTATGCGTTGGCGTGATCCCAACTTAACAGAAGTAATCGGCTTTCTAAATAATCCAAACAACGTAATAAAAGCAAACGCAGCTGCTTACCTACAGCATCTTTGTTATATGGATGATCCAAACAAGCAAAAAACTCGTTCGTTAGGAGGCATACCACCTCTTGTTCTTTTGCTTGGTCACGATAGTCCAGACGTTTATAGAAATGCTTGCGGCGCACTCAGGTATGTAATTTAAAAAATAAAATATTTGACAACTAATCAAAAAAAAAAAAAAAAAAAGGAAGGAAAAAAATCAAATTTTTCTTAAATTGTTCTTCTAATCGTTTTTTAATTGCTATTGGTCTCTTGACTATCACCATATAATATTTATTTAATATTAATTGCCACACTATCCACATTGCATAGAGTTTGTTTTTGTTTAAGGAACTTATCATATGGTCGACAAAATGATGAAAATAAACGAGCTATTAAAAATGCCGGTGGCATCCCTTCATTGATTAATTTACTTAGAAAATCATCGGACGCGGAAGTCAAAGAACTTGTCACAGGTGTTTTATGGAACTTATCTTCATGTGAAGTAAGAGATTTTTTCAATTTTAGAATGTTATTATATATTCAGATATTTCTCGCCTTTATTTTATTTTGCTTTAACAGTAAAGAATAAAAAATTATTAATAACATTTAAAAAGAGACAACTAGTAGAGTAGAGTAACCCACGCCACATGAAGAGACGCAACCTTTCAGGAGGCTATCAATATCAATAATTGTTTTATTTTTAAATAAATTCATGTTAATTTTTAAATTTATCTTATCCAGATTCTTATATAAGAATCTAATTCATGTATAAAACCTTTTTCTTTGAAAACTCCTTATAATAATACATTATTTTAACCTTGACCATTTTAAATAATAGATTTTTTTACAATTTTAGAAAAATAATGAGCTCTTTTTGCATTTCCAAATCACTGAGGTGTTCTCTTTTTCTCATTTTCTTTGAGAAAAATTGAAAAAAAAAAAATCTTTTTTTTATAAAATAAAAAAAAAACAAGGGAAATAAATATTTATATGAATTATATTATATATATATATTTCATATCACTAATTTTATTTATTTGTTTTCAGGATTTAAAACGCTCTATAATAGATGATGGCCTAGCAGTTGTAGTAAATCATATAATTATTCCCCATTCGGGTTGGGATCCTAATTCTCCAGGTGAAACTTGCTGGTCAACAATCTTTCGGAATTCCTCTGGAGTGTTAAGGTAAAATTTTTAAATATTTTTCATCAAATAATTCTCTTTTAATTATTCAACTAAGTGCTGCACTTAAAATGAAATAAAAATTTTACTTTTAACATTATCCAATTCACGAATCTATCAAACGACTCTTATTTTCAAGCACTTTTAATTATTTATATATAGTTACTTGCAGAGCAACACCGCATATCTCAATTTTTTGTAAAATTGAATTATAAATTTCGATGGATACAAATTTTTTATGGAATTATTCTGTGACATTAAATCGTTGAAAGTTAGCTAATTTACATCATTCTGATGACTATATCAATAAACTAGGTCGATCTCCCCCTCGAACATTTGAATCCAGTGAAATTCATAACTTAATTTAATAAAAAATTGAGAATTATGATGGTCTCGTTCTTTAATATAATCTAACAAATATTAAATATATAAATGTAAAAAAATACACTGCTTTCAAGAACATTATTACCTAATCCGGTAGTTTCGGATAGTTAGCTTTCACAGATTTTGCATAGGGAAAGGCATAGGTGACATTGTTAAATTTTCACTCTTGTCCTGTTGTTTTACCCACGATGTCTCACAAATTACATTGCTGCTTATATTTATATATACATAATAAACAATTATATATATGTGGAGTGAAATTTTCACAGGTTAAGCCTTATTGGTCGGCTTAACCCGTTAAAATTCTACTCCATATACTACATCCAACCATGGAAACTTTTCAGAACATATATATACACTCACCGGCAGAAAAAATGCAACACTTCAATTTTTTGGTCTTATATTTAATTATATTATCTTTAAATAAAGAAGAAAACATTATTCTTTTGTTATACTAGATGCGCAGCCCACCTTCGGCGACAGGCAGACTTTGTCTTTATAAATAAAAGATATTTTTTTGGCATTAATCGTGTTTATTTTAATAATTAATAATACAAAAATTAATATTAATATATATTTGTTTTTGTATTTTTTATATAATAGTTTAGAAATAAAATGATATACGTGTAAATATTTTTCCTGTGTTAAAAAATGGATATTATAAAATTAAAATATTAAAACCCAAAAAAATTGAAGTGTTGCGTTTTAATTTAGTTCAAATTTTATCTAAGTATTTATTTATTTTTTTAAAGGAATGTTAGTTCTGCCGGAGAATATGCCAGAAAGAAGCTTCGTGAATGTGAAGGTCTCGTCGATTCTCTCCTCTATGTAGTCCGATCAGCAATCGATAAATCAAATATCGGCAACAAAAGTGTGGAAAACTGTGTTTGTGTTTTACGAAATCTCTCTTATCGATGTCAGGAAGTCGAAGATCCCAATTACGATAAACATCCACTTCCAGCCCAAAGTCGTGTTGCTGCACAGCCAAAAGGTAATCACCAGCAAATTTTTTAATATGTAAATTCCACATTTCATTTTATTTCTTTTGGGAAAGCTAATAGATAAGTGAAATCTTTTATTTTCGTGTTATAATTCTCCAATTTATCTTACATTCTACAAAAACCCTCTGATCTAAAAATCACATTCTAATCACAAGCTGTGCGTTCAATTTCTCAACTATAGCTTTATTTATATATTTGGCCCAAGATTTATAGAGCACTATGTTTGCCTGAGATTATTTCGTTTTTTTTTTCCTCAAGAATTTTTATTTTTTTCTAGTTCTATTATTTATTTCACTACATCTCAGTTCTTTAGCTTTCCTAAATATATATCCAAGTCACACATCTTTTAGTAGATTCTTAGAATTTTCTTTAGAAATTTTAACATTTTCAAAGTAAGCTTATCGTTTTTTTAGTTTTCGCATCTTATTATTATTTTTTTTTTTTTGTTATTAATTAAAAAACATTTTTAACCATTTGCAAAAAAATGGCTTTTTATATTTAAAAAATGGCATAATTATTATGCTACATTAAACATTGAAAAATAATATTAATTTCAAGCAATAATTTTAAAATTTTAATTACTTATTTAAATTTAAATAAAATTATCAATTCGGTCAAAAAATCAAAATTAAATTTTCAAATAATTTTAATTCAAAATAGGTGTATATATATATATATATATATAGGGTATAAATTATATATAAATATATATTGTTTTATAGCATACAGTCTTTGTCAAGGTAAGGGATAATTCATAGATAATTAATTCATTGAATTGAATTTTTTAAGCTTTTATCTATCATCTCCTAGAATTGCTACATTTATTTAATTTATATTTATATATATAGATTTAAATATATATATATATATAAATTCTTTTTTATAATGTTTGCAAAATAAAATTGTAAATTTATTTTTTTTGCATTGGTAATTTTTTGTTGACCTATGTTCAACTTGATTTTTAATCTAGTTAAAATCAGCCAACGGCGCATAATATTTTTTTCTAATGACTTTCCACCCGTCTAATTGTTATTTTTTTTATTTATGTTTATTCTCTTATTTCTTATCAGCTATGGAGCATTTGTAGAAAGTTTTTTCTTTTTCTTTTTTACTCTGGCATGCACTTTCATCCCCAGCATGGTTAAGGCAATTGAACAGCACAGCTCAGAACTTTTTGGGGATCAAGCACCATTTCTGCCTGCACTTGTTTATAAACATTAAAATTAGTCAATTTTTTATAGAATTGTAAATAATACACCTATTTCTTGGTTCTTATTCATCCGGACTAGTTAAAATAATTGACACGTCCACAATTTATGACCTATAGTTAATAGAATTAAGTTTTAAAGACTAACTAAATCATAAAAATCCAAAATATATTTAATTTTCAAACCTTAATTATACTTACAAATTTATAAATACAATAAAACTATACTAAAAGATGAAATGTCGAAATATAAATAAATTATTATTTAATTAAATTAAAAAAATATTAATGGCTATAGTCGGCATTGGATGATTGTAATGGGCCCAGGCAGCCAAATAAAAGCCTCCCTAGTCTCTTGATATATAAAACGTGCATTCGAGTGTATCTTTTACTTGACTAAACAACTATTATAAATTATATATTGTCATATTCGCTACTTTAGAATACATTATCTTATAATCTTGAATGTATATAATATAACAATATTTCTCAACCTTTTATTTATTCGCGCCTCTCTTTCTTTTAATAGCGCGTGTTCCCCCTCCCCCTCCTCCCCTCCACTAAAGTGAAGAGGGAAGGCTGATGATAGGATTACAATTTTTAGTAATTAGAGAATTGAAATTCTCAAAATATTGACTGGCTGGTCTTAATCACCAAAACGCCAGCAGAGAGGAGGCAGAATAAAAAGAAAAATACAAACAGCTATTCTTTTACTTTCTTCACCTTCACCATTATATACAAACATTATCTTTTCAAGTCTTCGCGCCCTTGTTGTTGTTGTTATTCCGCACCATCTTAGGAAAGGGAGGGGGGGGGAACAGGTTGAAAAGCTCTGTAATACAGGATTAGGTATACAATCATAGACTCAACTATCTCATAAGAAACATTGACTGAAGATAGATAAATAAATTATTTCTGAAACGTCTCATATTTCAAGGAAAAGAGGCTTTTATTTGGCTGCCTGTCCCCATCCCGATCACTCCATCATTGTAAGTGTTAAACCAAAGACCCCTAACTTCTAAACAAAAGTTATTTGTGAAATTTAAATAAAAGCGTTTTTTTTTCTTTTTTTTTTAATTTTAATTTTTTCAAATTGCCTACTTGGACGAATTGTCCTTGCTCTAAGAAAAAAGTTTCTCTTCATCTTCCTATGTTTACGCCCCTGGCATCACTGTTTTTAAATGAGTATTCAAAACATAAATTTCAATATTAATTTTTATGTTTCAAATTTAATTAATTGAAAATTTAATTATTTTCAATCGATATAATATAAATATACTTATAATTAATTTTATGGTTCCTTTCCATATTCCCCCATCTCTAGTAATTAGTTATTTATAGTTAGTTATAAAAATTTAATTAATTGCCTTAACTTAAATAACTTATGTGCTACCTTGCTTCGTTTAATTTCCTTAATATCCTTATTGTAAAGAATGTTATATGAATTTTTAATAAAAAATAAGAACAAATCGATATTTACTATCA
Organism: Anisolabis maritima; assembly: GCA_010014785.2. Taxonomy (NCBI): domain Eukaryota; kingdom Metazoa; phylum Arthropoda; class Insecta; order Dermaptera; family Anisolabididae; genus Anisolabis; species Anisolabis maritima. The sequence continues at coordinate 7,294 of JAAAKE020088289.1, read as the reverse complement.
TTAATAAAAAATTGATAAATGATGAAAGCAAAGAGATTTCGATTAATTTTTATACTTATTTTCCTCTTTGATAAAGAAGAACTTTTATAGAAAATAGAGTTTTTTACATTTCAAGCTAAATTCTTGCATACCTTAGTTTCAAATTAAGACAAAGATATTAGATGTACCATATTGGAGATGGCCGAGGGACCATTTGATTAAATGATACAGAATCACCCTTCTGGATCTTCGCTTGTTACTTATTGGAAAAAAGGCATCTATCCAGGGGCTAGCCTCTTGAGAAGATCCCAGAACTTTCCAGAATAAAAACACTTTATTTAAGGTGATAAGACGTGGATGTCTAATTTATATCTGCTAGGACAGCAAATACTCAAGGATAGCCAAGTGATTAAAATAAAATTTTTTTTATATTTTGTTGTCTACGTTTCAAGCGTACTTCACTCACATCTTCAGGGCTAATAAAATTTTCATATAAAAATAACTAACATCTGTATTTATAGTATAATTTTTTGTTAACCCTGACGATGAATGTGACGTACGAAACGTCGGCAACAAAATATAAAAAAAATTTTTATCTTAGGTGGTTTCTCTCCGGGACTCCCGTCTCCTTCATTTCTATCTTCTAATGAATTATATGATTTCATATATAGTGAATTATGACAGAAATTTGGATGGGATGCAAGAGAGGATCAGTCAATAAAATACATTTTTGAATATACTATGCGTCTCACAATAAATTGGGCAAATGCTATCTTATGTTTCATCATAGGAGATAATTAGAAGACTTATATAAAATCCAAAAATAGAATATTTAATAAAATTTATGATGTAATATTATTATTTTGGTTTTGATGCAGATCTCCTCATTATCTCTTAAGTTAACGTTTGTCCAATTTTTTATTGAGAGGCGAGTAGCTAAACGGATAAGCTCCGGATTTCAGATCTGAAGTTTCAACTTAACTCGAGTCCCGCTTGTTGCACAAAATTATCCAAAAGTATACTTTGAGGTAGGAAAGGAGATAATCTTACCCCCATTAACAGGCACAAAGGGCCTCCTTTGTGATGGCCTGAATATTCTAGTCTAAATTCATAATTAGAGAGGAGAAAAAAGTTTCCTTTGCTTTTATCAGTTTGTAAAATTAAATAAAAACATTTTTAAATGAAGAGTGTGGCAGCGAAACATCAAAACAAGCTATTTTTCACGTTTGTGCTCTAAATTACATTCTTCCCTCTCTAAAAAGTATAATCTTCTGAACTGGTATATGTTAAAGGTTGGTTTTGGCTAAAATTGGTCAACGGGAAGTGACACTTTTCTCATGACTGGCATGAATGGTATGGATCTAAAGAAGAAATGCTAGTCTTTATGTTTACTGTCTGTATTTGAACAAAAATGTTAAGCCATCTGGCACGAAGGGCTCTAGATATATAAGAATCTCGAGAGCATCCCTTAAATAGCATTTAATAGAATTTTACGACACAAAAACTACCTCCAGCTTGTCTACCTTTATTAAGGTCTTTTTAAACCTTCACAAATTTTTCCCTTAAGAAAAATATTGTAGAGTAGCTTTGAAAACATTTGAAGTTGGACATTGTAATCCCTTTTACATAATATTTGAATGTCTTCATCGCCTACATGTATATATCATTAGTTCTATCATACACACATACACACACAAATTGATTTTTAAATCAAAAGAAGATCCTTAAAAAAACACCACCGTTTAATTTGGTATTATTATTGAAAGAATAATCAGTCCAAAACGTGAAAAATAACGAATTTTATTGTTTAACTGAAACACAAATCTAACTACAGCTGTCTATCTTCATTAATGATGTAATTTTTTTACAGGTGACAATTTGGGCTGTTTCGGTGCTAGTAAGAAAAAGAAGGAACCCCCTACGACTACTGCCAAGGAAACGGGTACTAGTTCAGGTACGGGGACAAATACAGGGACAGGTTCCCGTAATCCCGGGACATCGCAACGAGCGGAACCTGCCCGTGGTATGGAACTCCTCTGGCAACCGGAAGTCGTTCATGCATATCTAGCACTTTTGCAAAGTTGTTCCAATCCGGAAACGTTAGAGGCTGCAGCGGGAGCTCTCCAAAATTTAGCTGCCTGTTATTGGCAACCGAGTATTGAAATTCGAGCGGCTGTCCGTAAAGAAAAAGGCCTACCTATTTTAGTTGAACTTCTTCGAATGGAAGTCGATCGAGTCGTTTGCGCTGTCGCCACCGCTTTACGAAATTTGGCCATTGATCAACGGAATAAAGAACTCATTGGTAATTTTAATTTTTTTAAACCATTAGTTGTTACATATACTAGATTAGCTATATACCCATGTAAAGCCAATGTAGAAAAATTAACAATTTAATTACCTCTGCACGCAATCCAAATGAAACATAGTTTCATGACATTTTTTACCAGTCCGCAAAAAAAATTTCCTAATTTTATCGGTCCTAAAATCCTAAAAAGTTGAAAGCTACATTCTCTCTGCTTTCTCTACCTCTCGTTTTTATCCCTATAACTTTCCCTATGTTACCATTTCATCAAAAAGGAAAATAATTTTAAGAAAAAATTTTAAATTAATATTAAGACCTTGGTTCAGTTTTTTCTTCTACGTGTCATCAAAAGTGTGCACTACAAAAAATTGATGTCAACTGTTTAGCCTTTTATGGACTTTACTTCAGAAAGTATATACTTACCTAAGATTATGAAGAATATTAAATTATTTAAATTATATTATCTGTATTATTATTAGAATTAAATAAGTATTTTATTATTATATTTGCAATAAAATACTCCAGTTTTACTTAAATAATGTGATTATATAATATCAATATTCCCACAGGCAAATATGCAATGCGTGATTTAGTTCAAAAATTGCCATCTGGAAATCCCCAGCACGATCACGGCACCAGTGATGATACTATCGCAGCTGTTTTAGCCACGCTCAACGAAGTAATTAAGAAGAATGCTGAGTTTTCCAGGTAAGCCATCTGATCACAATAAATAAATAAATAAATATTTTTCAAATAGGAAAATGCTAGAAAATTTCATATAAAATGCTCTGACTCACTAATTATTTTATTATCTTTTGATGGGAACAGAGTTTATTTCACTTAGGGCTCACAACTTCTGAATACGTAGATGCCGACCATGAGTTACTCCGGATAATAGTGTAATTTCTTCCGTTCCCTCTATGCCAGTCTTCAAATTTGACATCACAAGATTTTGATGGATCCGCGCCATTTATAGTCTTTACAACACGATTTGACTATTTTCTTGGTTCTGTTTGTCAGTATGTATTTATCTGTCTGTGGACATGGTTTCTCATACTTTCACTTGACCAATTAACTAAGACTTATGATTATTTAATTATTTAAATCCTTTAGTCCTCATCAAAAAATCGGATTGATTGCATTTTTCAGTTTTTCACGAATATTTTATTAATTATTAAATTTAGAGACAAAATTTTTCGATAAAATTACATTGTTAAAGGATTTTTAAATAAATTCTTTAGATTTTGCAAGAAAATTGGAAAAATAATAAAATACTAAGGATATTAAAGTACTTTTTATTATTTGGTCAACTGGTCACATCAGTTTATTTATATTAATAATTAATACTTGTTCTCTTTAGATCTCTTCTAGAAGCTGGTGGTGTTGAACGTCTTATGAATGTAACAAGACAACGCCAAAAATATACCCCACGTGTATTAAAATTTGCTGGTCAAGTTCTTTTCACCATGTGGCAACATCAAGAGTTGCGTGACGTTTATAAGAAACATGGTTGGAAAGAGCACGATTTCGTAACAAAAACTGTGGCTGCCCGAAATGCTGGCCCGAATTCACCCAGCAACGCGAATAGTACTCTCAACAGGCCGATGGCTAGCCAGGGTGGTACCCGATACGAAGATCGAACTGTTCAGCGAGTACCTCCCCCTGCAGCTGGGTCTGCAGCAGCGGTCGCGGTCACCCAACCAGCAAGGAGCCCAGCTGCAGCCCCGGCTGCACCTGGTCCTCCCGGCATCTACCATCGGGTAAGTAAAACTATTAAAACATTTCCCGACCTCTCACACTGGCACTTTTCTGGCATGACAGAAATTGACTTATTTTTTCCTGGTTTTGTTTGGGGTTGGTCCAGGCCGAGGACATCCCCTTGGCGGACATGTCGTATCCCGAGGGCGGAAGCCACGCGCCGCAACCGGCGGTCCCCGCGCGACCTTTCGTCCCCACCGCCCCTGTAAGTGGTCCTTTTTGAGTCCCCCAGACCGCACGCTGCCCTGCTCTTGGCGCTGTCTGGCACTCGGCTTTTTTCTAATCTTTCTCTATTACACACCGCATGCAATTCTTTCCTTTCACTCCACAACGAAGACTTCAATAAAGAGTGATCATTCGCAAATAGGAAACTATTTTTCATGCGCTTGTCAATATATTCTTGTCACTTTTCAGAAAATTTTGCGTAAGCACCAAAAAGACATAGACAACCCTTTTTGTTTTTGCTTGTTGAATGCTTTAAAATAAAAATTTTTTGGAATAACTGTTAAAAACATTCAAACTTTAGATATCATCATAGAAGAAATTAAATTTAATCCCTTCAATTCACTGGTTCTCGAACTTATATTTTAACTTAAAATCGATTGTACTACCTCATTCATGACTTAGAATGAGTTTACGTTGGAGCTGTGATAAACGATGGGAGCGGCGATGAAAGTAGCGACAAAAGCATAGCGTTGGCTAGGCTTTGATGTGGCGTGCATGTCCATAAAGCTTCGATAATAGCGTAAAGCTCAACTCTGATGAAAATGACTAAAACACACCCTATTATTGCTGAAAGACTGAGAGAATTTCATCACGTTTATCAAGATTTAAAACAGCATAAATAATTTTTCCACAGAGGAATTTGCTTTCTTTGGTGATGATATTTTTCTAAAGTCTGAATGATTTGATAAATTATAAAACTCGGATAGGGAAACCTGATGACGACTTTAGAATTAGCAATCAAAAGGTTGTTTTTCCAATAAAATAAAAATAAACTAAGATTAAAAGCTCAAAGTCTTAATAATCAAAGTTTAAATCATTAATGAGCCTTAGCCCTTTTTATCAATTTTACGCTCATTATTTTAGTCAAATGATATTTATTTTTAATTTAATAATAATTACAAATTATGAATAAAAAATAATATTTTAGTTGAATTTTATATTTAGAAGTTTGATTAAAAAATAAATAAAAAGTAGCATGAAAATAGCGACAAGTGCAGCATGAAGGTTTGCCTGATCAAATTACTATCCTAATTTCAGAGAAATAAATAAAATTGGCAACTCTTTATTAGAGGATCTCGTAGTCTTTCCTTTTTACTAAAATATTAGCTTAATAATTTGCTCGCTGGTAATTTGGACGGAGTTTTTCAATTTTTCTGCAACTAAATTTTTTTCTCTCCGTTCCATAGCCGGTCCAACGCAGCTAACCTGTCAGGTTGCACCATATTGCTAATGGTGGGTCTCTTCTATAATCTCTGCCTCTTCAACTTCACTAACTCGGCTCTTATCGATATGCATTTCTGACATCTGAAGTCATCTAGATCTCATCCTTGGTCTTCACTTTGATCGAATGCATATCACAAAGAATCGAGTTTTTTAATTATAATGGATCTAAATTATTTGTAAATTAGTTTTAGAAAATTATATTATTTCAAAAACAAAAAAAAAAAAATTAGCACACACAAGAGGTTACAAAATATTCAGTTTATAACAAATAGTCTCAAGTGCCAAATTGACCAATTTCATACACAATTCATGTATTTATTAAACCCACATAATAAATTTGTTTTTGCTTGTAAAAAAAAGACTGCCTTCGTCAATGTCTAATAACTTACTTTTCTAAAATAGATTTATTCATTCATTGTAAATGAATATTTTAAAAATGAATTCACAATAAAAAATGACCAAAACATGTAATTATTAGACATTGCGAATACTGACTTGGTAGAAAAATATTTATTTTAATTCACCTAATGATATTTTTTAAAATTTTCAAAATATTGATAATAATTTTTATTTTTCTTTTATTGATAGATATTTATATATATAATATATAATATATATATAAATATATATTCGTATATATATATGATCATCTTCACAATAAATGCCAAATTATCGTGTTTTATGTATTCAATTACCTGATTTTAGTATCAAAATTAATTTTCATTACTCTTATTTAAAAGATTTTGGTGGTTTGATTACAAATATTTTTTTATTTTTATGTTAATAACGTAACAATTTTTAGATTTTAGTCTTTTTCACCCCTAAAAGAGCTCTATATTTTTCAAAAAAAGTATTCTAGAAAAAATTTTATTTAATTTCTTAACCCCCACCGCCCGAACATTCTGGCTGAATGCGGCCGAATTTCACTAAAAAATTGTCAGTGCCACTATTATTTTAAACATTCTGAAGAAATTTTGACCCGAAAAGTCTGCTAGTTTGCTCATGGATGCAGTGTGTTTTTCACACTATAGTGTTTTTTTTTTAATATTTATAAAATTATATTTATAGTAGGTATTTTGTTATTACAAAAATAGTTTTTTTCTTTCGTGAGGAGTGCTACATTGTTCTCCGTCACACCATTGAAGTTAACATTTTTTATTTAACAAATAAATAAATAAATAATTTTTATATAATTTATATAATTTATATTTCAATACACAAGATAAAAAACTAGATATTCTGACATTTATTATGCGTTTGATTGTATATTTATATATAAGCACTAAAGAAAAAAAAAAGAAAAATAATAAAAATAAAAAAAAAATTAAAAAATATATAAATCTTGGAAAAATAATCCTTTAACTCAAAATTCACAAATCTTTAAAAAAAAAAACATTGGTCCTTGCACTCAAATCACATTTCATGTAGTTTTCACAATTGGGTGTTGTACAATTTATCATTAGCGATGGAAAAAATTATACCTTTCCCTAAGTCTAGCTCACGTATTTATTAGTTCAAATTCAAAAATAATAATAAAAAAGAAGCATTTAAACAAAAAAAAAATAATCTCCTGGTCTTTATTAATCATTTCCTTAGCAGAATTTTTTATTTAATTCAAAAAAACTGCCTACAGCTTTGTATTCATATTGTCCATATGTAAGTTTTTCTGTTTCATATAAAAAAGAATCTTTAAAGAGAAATTTATATATTTTGTTGAAACTAATATGTAAACATGTCATGTGTTCTCTTACTACTAAAACCAGAAATTTATAATATTCAATTGCTTAATGCATGTTGTATACTATT
>JAAAKE020088278.1:0-21466 GCA_010014785.2 Anisolabis maritima | reverse complement strand
ATTATGTTATATAAAAAATTAGTTTTACAGCTTGCCTCCCCCCCCCCCCCCTTTGTGAGGTTCTTCCCCAACAACGGCGGTGTTTTTTTTCCCCTCCCTCCCCCCCCCCCCCCCCCCCCCTCTTCATCGAATGTCAGGGTGACGAGCTGTCTTTCATATTACACGGATTTAATACATAGAAAAATAATTGAAACACACTCATAATAAAATTGGGCAACTTTTTTTTAGATATGTAGTAGTTGCATCGTGGAAATAAATAAAAAGATCCCTGGTTATTTGATTAAAAAATTTTTATTTAATTAGTTTTATATTCGTTGGAAATATTTATTTCTTTACTCTATCAGTTAAATGAATTGAAAATTCCACATTGATTATTGAAAATTGAAATTTTAATAGAAATATATGGTATTTAATTAAAATTTAATTTAAAAAAATCTCAAATCATACAAAAAAATAATTCTCTGTTTATTTTACTCGTGGTGCATCTAGCACTATCGGCACACACCATAGCCAATCGCCGATATCTTGCTCCATGGCCAATTCTTGGAACACACTTTAGGGAATAGTGGCCCTTCACCTCTCTATTCCCTTCAGCCTCCCTCCCACCTTTTGCGAGTAATAATCTAATTATATATAAAAGACCAATAAAGAAGTAATTCCCTAGGCTAATCGATACCTCGCACAGCAATTAATTAATATTTTAGTTTTATCAAGATGTAGAATTGTTTTTAAGTTAGAGGAAAAAAATAGCAATTGTATAAAAATTGCTTATATTATAAAATAAAATAAGATAAATCAATTTAAGTAATAAGTACCACTAATAAAAATAAATAAATAAATATCTAGGACATGAAAATCAGAAAAAAAACCATTGTGCATCAATTTAAATTTCTCGGTATTTCAACTCCCAAAAACTTTCTTAGGGTATATCTGTAAAGCAAACGTTTCTAATATTGATATAGAGAGAGAGAGAGAACAATACCTCCCCGTGGACCATTAGCGATCATTCATGTCCAGGCGAAGCCGTAGCCAAGGCAACCCAAACCCATTTGCTGCAAGAGAGATATCCATTAGGGGAGGCAAGGGACAGATCTCTCTGATTCTATAGGTTGATAATTCACACTCCCTCCATCTGATTTCATTAAAAAATTGATTAAACATTCATTCATTCTATTTAATAAAATTCTAATATTTGCAAATTAAAATAATAGAAATTTTACTTATTAAGGGGTTCTATTTTGCTTTTTTTATTCCTTGATTCCTTTTGAACTTTAATTTAAATAAAAACCAGTTATGGTTCATATATAACAACATATTCAAATTTTATTTTGCCTAAATTTGCCTATTCCATGGATTCCATATATTTTGCCAAGAATACAATAAAAATTTTATTTAGCCTGAGTATAAATATTTTATGATTTTAAAATTTATTTAATAAATAAATTAATATGTGAATTCTTTTTTCTTTTCTTTTCAACTGCCAAAAAAAAAAAAAACTTATCATACCCAGCAGCATTCTAATTCTGGTTGAAAGAGAAATGGCTGAAAAATAGACAACTTTTGACTCCGATTAAAAATTCTAATAAAAAAGAATTTTCCAAGAATCTTTGAGAGGCTTTGATAGAATATTATTCCATGGTCAAACAAACTGAACAATACTGTTTGTCTTCTTTTAAATTTTCTCTAATGTGGAGAGATCTTTTTCTACCCAAAAATATATATTATCGGACCAGATTTTCGGAAGAGCTTTTAGAACAATACATTATTGGGGATTCATTTTTGCCTATAATTCATTTTATTTTACCTAAAACATGATCTTTCTTTCCTAAAATTTGCCTATTTTTTACTTTCATTTTGTTTGAAAATCCGTACTCTACTTAATAATATTCTCATAAATTTTCCGTTTTTATTGAGAGCTGAGGATTATGTTAGAATATCATTCATTTTAACACTCAAAAAGGATAAGAATTTGTTGGTTTTTTTTTCTTTTTGATAAAATTAAATACAATTAGGAATAATTATTAATTATTTCAAAAGACCTTTAAGTATGTCTATATTCTGTGATTTTTTTGAATGAATCTTGATGTTTCCTTAACAAAATTTGCACTGCGAGATGATTTTGTTTTTAAATGGACATAATTAGCACGTTAGCCTGTAGTTAGACTCTTTCTCTTTGTATAATCCTATATTCCATAATGATTTGATTCTTCATTGATGGTTCAAGTTATTCATAACTGATTGTTGAAAATACACTTGATAATCGAATATCAACAATGACTAGTTTATCTAGATGATTGATTTATATAAGATATTACGTTAATTTGATGATATATCTAAATTATTCCTAAAAAAAATTGAAAAATTATATTCAAATTATCATTTAGTTTTTATTACACAAGGTAAGCTGGTAAAATGAATCAGAGTGTGTGTATTTAGAGAAAGGAATTCACTCAAGTATTATATGGCTAGGATGCATTTCAAACAAATATAAACCCATTAAAAAATTAATAATATTTATTTAATTCCTTAAAACTTCAATAATAATAATAATATTAATCCACTTTTCAGAAATTTCATTAGTTTGTCCTTTAATTTATTAAAATCCATTTTTTTTTTTGAATATAAAAAAATTTTATTTCAGAATTGGCATAGTAAGAAAGTATTTGATAATTAATTTAGGACGACATTACTATTATGTTCAAACATCCTGTAGTAGAAGGGAAGGTGAATAATAGAGCCCAAGACAGGGGTGTCTAACCACGAAATGGGGCCCTTTTGGGGGGGACAAATTGTCTCTTGAGAGGGGAGGGACAATTGGCCCAATCAGTTAAGGACAATCTATTGCTTCCGACCGCTGCATCTTATCGCTTATCGATTTGCTAACTATGTTATTGTCTTACACCCCCACTTATATTTATTAATCTATATAGGTCTATATATATAATTCATCTTATATATACATATATTAAAATTTATTTAACTTTTTGGATATGAAACGAAGAATAGTGATCTTGGAGTTGAAGCTTTTACAGTTGTTGTTATTATTATTAATAAATAAATTTCATTTTCGGGGTAATAATACAATATGGCATGTATAAGTTAGTTCATCTTATTATTTATTACTTGATTCTATTTTCTTGTTTAATTTTCTTATTCATCTGGCGACCATTATTTAATTTATATTGACTAGGAGCAAATTTCTGAAACCTCTAAACCAAAATGAATTAAAATAGGTATTTATTTTACTATGGTAGAGCAATTCAAGGTATTAAAATATGGAGTCAATTAATCAAAGAGTTGAGATAAAAAATTAGAAAACTTTTTTTTTTAATTTAGCGTTAATAGTCACTACTGGAGAAAAATTTTTAGACCAAATTTCATGACAATTTGGAGTCTTGGTTGTCTATTTTAATATTTATCACTTCTTTTTCTTTTTAATTCTCTTTGAATGTGAAATGACAAGGAATATTTTGTTTGTTGATATCCCTGAGTCCTACAGAGGTGATGCGATATTTCCAATATAATAATAAATAACCATGGGTGGGGGGTTTGTTTTTTAATTTTAATAAAAAATATCTACAAATTAAATTTTAATCAACTAATATTTAATAATATTCTTATGTTTTTTTTTCTTAGGATAGTTTTAATATAGAAATTTTTTAAACGAAAATTAAGCTTGTAAAGGAGCCTTTAAATTGATGGTCTTACACTATGAGGAAAATGATTCAAACAATTCTATTTATTAAAATAGTTATAATTTAAGAGAAATCCACAAAAAACTTAATCGATCAGTGAAGTACTACTCACGTCGATTTTATTCAAAAGCTTCGAAGTGCATGTGAAGAAGGTACATTACAAACAGACCATTTTGTGAGACCTATTTTTTACACTAAAGAGTAAAGAGGCCTCAAAACGTGTATTTCCGTCGAAATGTCGACATCGATATTTTTTTGCGATTGCAATACTTTCCCTATATAGGTAAGAGAAAGTAAAAAGTTAATTTTCTTAATGCGAATTGTGAGAATTAATTGATTGATAGATAGATAAAATATTCCCTTGCCTCTATCTGGAATAGATTAAAAAAAAATCCATAAATAATTTTCTATTTAGCCAAAGAGAGCGTTTTAATTATTATAACCAAACTCTTTTAGCTATTTCAAATTGAAAACTTTTTTTTTTAAATTATGAATAAAAAAGAGAATTGAGAGGTCAATAATTTATCCTAAAAGAGGCTTACTAAACTCAATAAAATTGAAGGTTTAATATATCTCTAAATGGCCTTTTTTTTCCGGAATATTGACTCTCTTCTCTCCTCTCCATTTTTTTAGGGATTAAATTTATAAAAAAAAATTCCAGCTGAAGAGATGACCAGTTAACCAACTTGGTTTTATTAAATCGAAAAACGCTATGCTATATTTTATTGGATGATAGAGGGGGGGATAAAATCAATAGAAATTTATAATTTTTTCTGATATCATAAAAATTAAGAGCTTTACTTCTTGTGACCCCCAAAGTGTTATTCTATTCATATGTAATCAACTTCCGTTAATGTTTCAACACTCCCTAAACTCTAAACATGGCACCTTTTTTTACTTTACTTCCACGGTATAGCCCAAAAATCACAACATAATTAAACGAAACTTGTTATTTTCTGCTGATTAGTTTTTAGGTTCAATTTGAGAGGTATTTGTTGCTCTTTAACAGAGAAGATTTAAAACGCGAACCAACGGGCAAGTCACAACTTATTTATTTATTCCTAAACTACCATCGATTGCAGAAATTAGTTCATTTTTACGTGCTGAAAAATCTGACCAACTCACTAATCAATTTAGATTAATTGCTCTTGAGTGGCCAGGTAATCTAGAGTGTTGTTCGCATGCGTAGCTGTTATTTCTTAGAGATACTTTGGAGCAATTAGTCGACAATTCCATTAGTTGGTCATTTGGGCTTCCTTCTTTTTAGCAAGTAAAGGATTCTATGACTCATGTAAATTTAAAATACACACACACACAATTTATAGTTCACTTGGCTTTACTCAGTTGGGTGTCTGGAAAGGAAGTATCTAAAGAATACTCTGAATAAAGTTGAAATCCCTTATTACTACATTATAATGAGATAAAATTATTCTACCTAATGATACTTTTTAAATAGAAACATTTTAAATTCAAATCAAGTCTTTTCGATTCACAAAATCCCTAATTAAATTAATATACTTATAAAAAAGTATTTTATATGGAATCATCATAAAAGATTATATTTTTTAAACAAAAAGACTTCTTTTTTTGAAAAGATTATTTCCATTATAATGGAAATCACCTTTGATAAGTGAATGAAGGAGGAGATCGCTGATAAGCGTTCACTCTGAGGAGCTCAGGAAATAAAAAGAATAATTATAAAGTCTTAAGGTTCATTGGATTTCGCTCACATATAAAAAAAAGTCTTATCATCATCTCTTTTCAAATTTTCCCCAAGAGGAGAGAGAGCTCAATCGTTTCTAAAGCTGATCGAAATGAGCTTTCCCAAGTGGAATTAGAATTTCAGAGCTCCTCCGAATTTTTTCCACTTTTTTCAAAATAAATCTGTCATCTCCAGGGACTTGTAGCCAGAACGGGCATGGTCAACCTTTACATTTTTTTTCAAAAAATATCTCTGGAAATATGCAATTATAATAGTTTCAGAATTGAGGAGGCAATTTTTCTTTTTTGTCTGAACCCATTAAAATAATTAATTTATACATTTTTGATATTCAACCAAAATATTTAATATTTTGATAAATATTAATGTGGCGATCATTTCATTTTGCTTTTGAGATTGACACTGTCACCTCTACACTTCTTCACTTAATCACCCTTTGAAATTTAATATAACTGATAATGATCCCAATGTCTAACGATAGTAGGATTTATTATATTTTAATCTTGGATAGCAATTAAATAAAAAAAAATTTTTATTTTTTATCTGGGCTTAGAAAAAACAATAAAATTAAAAATTTTCATTTTTGTATTGCAAAAAGTTTTCTTCCGTTTTTTTTTTTTTTTTTTCCAAGACTAACACGATATTTCGGTCGCATTATTGCATATATCAACAGCTGTCTTAATCATAGATGAACGAAACTTTATTAAAATAAAATAAAATTGCCAAATAAAGTAAAATTTTATTATTATTTATTTAGTTTTTCAAACAAAACAAAAAAAAAAAAATTAATAATTAATTAATAATGAAGCCATTCTTGTACGCTATAAAAATATTTTTTGTTTTTGGAGAGCTCTTTGGATAAAATTGAAGAGAAGATAATTCACTGCTGAAGTTAATTAGTTATTGAGGAAGAAAAAAAACCAACCTTTATTCATTAAACTAGAGTTTTATATTTGGAATGGGATTCAGAGAAATTAAGGGCATAAAAGAATAGTTGAAAAAATTGCCTGCCCTTTAATGAGGAAACATCATCAGCATAAATGATTCACTTCTCGGAAAATGATAGAAAAGTTATTCTATTTATATAATTATTAATGAATACATGTTCGTAATTCAATTAAAAAAAACCTCAATTATTTGCAATTTAATATATAGGGATATTTCCAGGAATAGACTAACGAGTATAACCGACGACCTGTTATATATTCATTTTCCAGGTTCTGAATAATAACAAATTTGAATAATGAAAGAGCTTGGGCTTTTTTTCTAGGAAAATTGGATAAATTAAATAAATAAATAAATCTGATATAACCCTTAGATTTTACCCTTATGGATAGTGATGAGGGGGGAGAGATCTTAACCCAGGAAGAGAGAGGCAGTCACGATATCACACGAGTCGTTTTATAACTAATAGTTTTACAGAGTTTATTCTTTTAAATAATGCATTCATTTGAGATAATAATTTATATAGAACCAATCCTCAACTGAGTGAAAGTGAGGTTCAAATTGCACTAATGGAGACTCTAAACGGGCAATTATGGATTCACAAAACACGCAATTTTAATGGCAAAAGAAAATGAAAAATAAATCAGGAGCCACTCAGATGCACTCACTCTCAAAGTTATTTTCAATCTTTGTTAAGTATTGACCCGTGGAATAGTGACAAAACTTCCCTAAATCCTGGACGATAAATGGATGGATGGATTGATTAGTTCTTTTTTATATTTTTTCTCAAGTATAAGTCCTGATGTTGCTTTATATAAATCGATTGCAACTTTCGCATACCTCGTTTAGTTCCCCTCAATATTTTTTAAATCAATTTGTGTCTTTACGCCACTTGGTCTAATAACGACTTAATATTTATCTGACGCCTAAACATTCCTTCACTTTCTTCATTGAATTGTGACGCCAAATGGAGTCCTTCATCAAATCAAATAACACTTTCTAAAGAAATTAAAACGAAAAGGGGAGAGGGAGAGAATTTTGTAAAAAAATATCAATCTTCCCTTCCCTCTCCGTCACCCCTCGTTCTGAATATCGAATATAAATGTGCCGATCCCGCCCGATTAGCGGGAAAAGTCCAAAAGAAGAATAAACAAAAGGCCTATAGACATGCTTCGACTAGTTTCAGATATATTATCTGAAATTTTATATGCACTTTGAAATAGAGCCTAAAAGAAAAAGAAGAAAGAAAAATCATTTCTCGATGAAACTAGATCCGCAGTAACTTTTTTTTTCTCTCTTCGTATATCGAGGGCAAATATTGACAAATTTCCAATGAACCATTGAGATCGAATGACAAATAAATTGGGAAGAGATTTCTTTTTTTACTTTCTAAAATTTCCCTTCAAATTAAGACATTCAATCAAGAAACTATTTGGTCTTAACTCTAGAGAAAGATTTTTTTTGAATACTTTGTACGTACATAGCCATTGGAATTTTATTTTATTTTTTTTTTAATTATCAAAAACTTTTTTCTCTAAAATCCTGAAATCTTCAAACAGGTGCGGAACTTTAATGGAGTTGTGTTATACACCAAAAGAGTCCCGAATTTGATGTATAATTTGAATTTATACATGAAGTGGCTACATTCGTTTCGATTGGCCTAAAAAGAGACTCTGAGCCTCCCATGTTTTTTTTAAGTTCGGCATCTGAGGCGATTTAGACCTCATTCTTATTTATTTATATTAAATGGTAGCCAATATATAAATAAATTTGTGTCGCTCAGCAAATGAACCAATGACGTTTGGTACAGTCGACTTCTGCTCCAAGAGACAGGGCGCGTCCACATTCTTAAATGCTCTTATTCATTTTTTTAGTTTTGTGTTAGAAGAAGGTAGACAACCCAAATGACCTCACACAAATTACTTCCAAACAGACGAGTGCGCATTGCAGATAATTATTTTGAAACAGCTAATCGAAAAATCATATGGGTTGCCTGCCTTCCAGCAAGAAAAAACGATGGTGAATGAATTGAATTTTTGCACTCCATGGTACATAAGTTGTTTAATTAATGGAATTAATAAGAACAATAAATAAAATTCCCATGGTTTTTATATGTGTAATTACTTTTATTATTTTTAAAAAGAATTTTTAAATTTTTTACTTAAAATGACTGGCTTTTTAAAGTTAAATGGGCCGCAAATAGAATTATTTCCTTCGTATTTTATTTATTTAACATATCAAAAATATATATTCCGAAATGAGACAATCATAGATTAAAACAAAAAATATTATTCCGAATTGATAGTCAATGTTTGCAATCACAAAAGCCCTCGACTAGTATCGAAAATCCTTTATCTATTAGAATTCTATGTAATCCATCCTCATCTTCAAGACCGAGTCCTGACTAAATTCTATTTGTTTGTAAATAGACACCATTTCTTAAGGGCTCTTGTCCCTTCTAAGTCATTTTGAGGTTTAATAGGGATTACTAATTGAACTTTTATTAGGATATATTTAGAAGAATATCGTCTTAATTAATAGTCGCTGGCGCTATTAAGTCTCTTAAAGGTGACAAGATAGGTAGAAAAAAGACAAGCATGTAATAAAAGTTGTCCTTCCTTCTGTCAGCTCATCTTGATCGATTGGACCTAAATATTAATACAATCAATCCCTCTTCTAGTACAAAAATTTTCCAAAAAGAAAATTTATATCGTCTCGGTGAAAAATATATTTTATATTATTTAAAAATTAAAAAAAAAAAAAAATTATTAACTGTGACCAGAGAAAAAGTGCAAATGCGGATTCCGAACCAAAAACACACGTGTCCTGAAGAAGACAAAACATGTAGACTGGCTTACTATAAAATACCGAATATTTTTAAAAATAATCTTTGTTTTTCATCATCACCTCAGCAACGTTTATCCGAAATACACAACATCGCTTTGTCGTTAAACTTGTGACTGGAAGAACTTGTCAATTTCAGTCTTCCATTATACACCTGACCTCCCACGAGTGAAGCTATTTCCTCCAAAACTTATAATCTAACCTCATCATCAAGCACCTTTTAAAATCTTCTTGATCTTTCACACTTTCATCGTGATCATATTGAACATGTTTCCAAAAAGAAAAAAATTTAATTGAAAGCCATTGGCTTTTTTCTAATATTAAAAAAAAAATTTTTTTTGAGAGGGGAATAGGGGGTTTTGAACCCGCCTATCGCCCCCCCCCCCCCCGCTATGGCCTTGCTCCATCCTATATCTTTTTCCATATGGATCATTTAATTAAATTAGAAAGAAGTAAATAATTAAAAAGAGATTATTTTTTAACGAAATGAAAGCTAATTATAAAAAAAATATATATTTTTTTAATCAATAAAGCAAGAAGAGAAACATATTTTCATTAGATTATTTTATTCTATGATTAGAAAAAAAAAGAAGGAAAAGATGACTTAAAAAGGGAAAGAGAATCAAAGGGAATCTTTTGAATAAGTAAAGTCAAATCTTCATTCGTTTTAATCCCTGATTAATTCCATTTCTAAAACAGACTGATGGGAAAGTTAAAAAAAAATGCCTGCCGGAGATAGATAGAGAGATAGGAGATCTCCGTCTGTTCTTTTCTGTGATCATCGAACCGTGGCTGCTCTTCAGAGAAACGAGTGCCTCAAAATCTTTGATGTTGGACTCAGCCAATGCTTAAATGCTCTGCCGGTCACATTGTATCCTAAAATCTTGAAACATTTCCTCCCGAAGACATCTTTAAAAATAAACATTCGACATGAATTTCTACAGATATTAAATCGAACAAAAAAAAAAAAAGTCAAATAATAATAGAGTCTGAGAAATATCATTCCTTGACTTAGGGTGGGCGCATAAATATTTCTACCCTCTTTTTAAAAATTAAATTAATCTAAATAGAGAAATTAATTATTTGTGGATGTAAAATTAATATTAATTAATCCTTGGTTGACCTGAGAACGCAGGTATTGAAATTTGACTTCAAAATGATTGTATATTTGAAACATGAAGATCTTTTGGACAAGTGGGCAATAACTCTTCTAAACCCCACTTCTCTCGCTCATCTTTATCATATCAAAATATTTATTTTTAATCAATTCTGTTTATCTATGTTTTTAAAGTAGTTTTATTTGAAATATTGAAGTATTTTTTTCCTAACCGCCCATTGAATTGATTCTGAATAAATTTTATTGAACAGGAATCGAATCTATAACTTCTATCAGTCATTACTTAATGTGGATAAGGCTTTTTTTTTAATTGCTATAATAAATAAGATACGATCCCGAAGTAAATTTAATCAATTTGTTTGAATCCGGCATTTAAATAAGAAACGTTGGCAAGCAATTAGAATTTGCCAGAAAGCTTTGAATAGGTTTTAGCTTGGAGTAGTTGGGATACAAAAGTCCAGAGGCCCAACTGGACAGACTGAATTCAATGCATAAACGAAATCATTGGGATAAAAGCAGCAGTAACAGAGAGAGGAAATCCTTTGGGATGGATGAGAGTAATCCTTCAGGCTGTTTTCCATAGACTTACGAGATGAAGGCTTCAAATCCGATTAGAGATCAAGATTTGCAATCATTTCCTTTTGTCTTCATTTTCTACAGAAATAAATTTCTTTGTTTTTATTACCAAACATATCAATCAAGTGTATCAACTTTAACTTTTAAACCGAGATCAATTTATCACAATATTATTTTATCTAACAAAAAATTTTCATTTTCCATTTAGCCTAGAACGTTTTCCTTAAAAAAAATTACTCTATACTGCGATACACTTTTACTTTCTCTTACTAAAATATGTAATATATAGAAAGTAGAGCGATTGAAAAAAAAATTGATGTAAAAATTTCAACGGAAATACACGTTTTCAGGCGGTCGTTTTTGGAGTCTAAAAAAATGGGTCTTTGTGTGTCTCTAAAAAAGATTTTCAGAAAAGACCAAAAAATTATACGAGACTTTATATTTAAGCTCTCGTCGCATGCACCTCTCGCTTTTAAATAAAATCGGTATTTACGTTTTTTCGATTTTCTCAAAATTCTCTCTATTTTGATTAAAAGTCATAAAACAATTAGTTATTAGATGATCTTTGAAATGTATTAACCCCCATTGGCGCTCAACCTTACCTTAGAAAGGGAAACTTGTTTGGTGTGCGTTTAGTCACATCAGATTTTTTATTTTCTTATTTTTACTTTTTCACCACGACTTTTGTGAGCCTTCGATCAGTCAGGCCCTTGTGTTTTTTTTTTTCATTTAACTTAATTATTTGATGTAAATTAATGGAAGGTTTTTCACTTCACATGAACCTATCATAAAGGTACGTTCCGTTAATTTAATTAAGTTTACAATAGATAATCATGTTGAATAGTAATTAAATTTTAATTAAATACTTATTAAAAGAAATGAATTTTACCAAAGTTAATCACCTGGAAATTAAATATTATCAGAAAACAATAGAACAATAATTAAATTAAAAACACTCGAAGTTAGTGTTATGTATAAATTATACTATTATTAATTTTCATTATTATTTATTATACTATTATATCATTTATAATATACAAAAGTTGTAATACGAGAAATTTACAAAAAAGATTTGGTATCAAAGGTTGAATAAAAAAAGGTAGAATTATTATTGCTATGTTTCAGCCATCATCAGAGTATATACATAAATGAATCAATCAATATATTATATGGAAAATAAAAAAATATTTATAAACATACTGTATATGAAAAAAACACACTTGGTTGGTGGAGAAGGGAATCGTTAAATAGCGCCAAATAATTTCTTGCAAAAATTTTATTAATAACAAGTCACAGTTGTATAAATTAAATGAGAGTGATGGTGGATAAAACGGCGATGTTTTTTCCGATTGTTTAAACATCAAATACCGCCATTGGTTGAGTCTTTTCTTTGTTGGATTTTATTGAAAAATATTTTGATTAAGGAGGAAAGATTAAATAAATTATTTAATTCTGCGATTGTAAGATATTTTACTTTTTTTTTCTTTTTGTCTTTTCGGCATCTGAGGCCATATTAACATTAAACGGTATATAATTGTTTTTTACGATACTAATTATCCAGATATTTAAATCAATTGGTATCCAATTTGATTTCAATAAATTTTCATCGAACTGCCTGGGATCCGAACCCACACCCCTTGACTTTTAAGTCTTACTACTAACTTTATCAATATTGACAATATCAGTATCTTTAACCTCTCGGCCAAGGGGGGGGGGGGGAAGGAGAGATATTTTACTTTAAACTCATAAAATGAAAAAAATGAGGTACTCGCGGGAGTCGAACCCACGTTCTTCCTATCTGATAAACTAATAACCACTTCGCTAGTGTCACATTTTTTTTCCTTTTTTAAGTTCAAGGTAAATTACCTTAACATTGGGAAATTAAAATTTTCTGATATTAAGGGAAAATTGTTCCCATTCCATTAAAAATTGATTTATTTCTCAATTTTTTGAGTGCCGATCTCATTTATTATCAATACAAAAAAAAAAGTATCAGCTATAATGATAATTGGCATGATTAGCGGAAACAATGTCTGAGTACGATTCCACTTTCTGGTAATAATAAAGCGAGAATCTTAGCAATAAAAATGACAGTCAATTTCTTTTCATCTGAGAGTTGAATAGGCGTGGTGGGGGAGGGGGGTGGGTGGGGGCTCACGAAGTTATAGCCCTCCCTAATTGATTTTCAATAAATTAAAAAAAAACTAATTATTTTCACACATTTGAATATTAATTTGCTTTAATAATAAATAAATGAGTAAACACTTAGTTGGATAATAAAAGTGGGAGTAATAGTGTTTGAAATAAGAAAAAATCATATCATGTTGCCAACATTTCGTAAAACTCTCTCTCTCTCTCTATATATGACTAAAAAATTATTGTATACCCCCCCCCCCCCATTATTTTTGAATTGCTTCGCCATATATATAATTATCCTGGAAAGAGGCTGACTGAGGGTTTTCATTATTTTTAAGGTGGCTGTGAAAAATAAAATCCCAGACGGCGGCCTAAGGCGTCCGATATGGATTTTATTGCTTTGAATATATTTTACACATTATTAATTCTCATGACAATGAAAAGAGACATTCAGATGAATATGCGATTAACCCATTATGGAGATACACTCTTAAACGTAAAAATAAAATTTACTTTAAATAATTGACAACGGATGAATTTAAATAAAATGCGAAGTAATATTTAACAATGAAAAAATAAACAGGCAGCCAGGCCTTTACGATATAATAAAACCTTCAAGTTTGAAACGTTTCGGCTTTAAATTAATAATTTAATAATCATTTAAAGTTGCAAGCATTGTTATGTTAGATATTATATAAATATTTTTTCTACAATATATATATATATATATATATATATATATAGTGTAACAATGCTTGCATCTCTAAATGGATTGATGGTGGTATTATTAAATTAAAGCTCAAACGTCTCAAACTTAAGGGTTTTATTATATCGTAAAGGCCTGGCTGCCTGCTCCTTCGTCTATTGCATTTACATAAATTTAAACTGGCAACGAAAATAGTAATAATTTATCGTTCATGTTCTAAAATGGACTTCGATGCTGAAAAATAAACAAAACAAAAAAATACGCCATTATTGTAAATGTATTTGCCCCAAAGGACTCCGAACAATAGTATTTGATTTTAATCCTTAAAGCCAATTTAGCCGTTTTTGCTTTTTTTTTTTTTTTTTTTTTTAATCTTTTCAACATCTGACATATTTATTTAAATTAATTAATAGCCAATATAATTAAAATAAATTTTATTGCTTTCTTACTTATCCTCGTATCATGAAGTAAGACATATTCAAAGGCTGTGGTTACCGAAGTCGGTAACGCGTACTTCAGAGGGTGCTAGAGTTGATATGTGGGGGGTACGCTAATAAAATTTTAGATTCATAGTGAAAGAATTAAAGAATAACAAATATTACTTTCTTTCGTTAACGCCATTTTCTGTAATGACTAAGGAACCAGAGGAAATTTTGAGTCTTTGAAAGACTTAAAAATATGTTTATTTATTTATCTTGAATAGCTTTCTGAATATTTATATCTTAATTTGTTTATTTATAAAAATATAAAAAAAAAAGCAAAACTTAACGAAAATAATAATTAACTTGTTAACGAAGGTTTATTATATTCTTTGTAATTATGATCTAGTAATAAATATTAGGTCTAAATTAATTCTATTATCATTATCTACTTGAATTACTGGAGGTAATTAACCGGACTGATTAATTATCCGAAACGCCATGTGTTTTTTAATGGATTTGGTGGCAGTTACTGTTTGCATATCATACTCCGAATAATTTTTGCTTACATAATTTAAATAAAATTCATAAAATGCGTTTTTTTTATTCACGTCAGCATTGTCATAAATATACAAAGGCGTTTTTTTGTTTTTTTTTACTACAGAACGTTATTAAAAATTAAGTTAAGTCTATCTAAAACAATGCAAGTGAATATTTTTTTTGTTTTTTAATAATTCTAATTTTCTCTTTGTAAAAGAGAAAGAGACCCGCCGCTTTCACTTAGATGAAAGGTAAAGCTCTTGCTTATGATCTTATCCCTTCCCATCCTTATTTATTTAAATTATATATCAATATCATTTGATTTAGATAAATAGTCTATATTGGTTCACATGACGAAAAAGACTTATTAAATAAGGGTTTAAAGAGATAGAAATTTATATTCACTTGAGGCAAAAACCGGACATAACCCTGACGACCGTTCTTATTGTTTATGTTTCATTTGAACTCATATTTAATTTTTTCGGGTCTTCTCCCAAAACCAATTAATACTTTTAGAACTTTTCAAAATTTTTCAGCCTCTTAGGCCAAGAATTTTGAAACTTAGTAGAAATATTTTTCTCATTGTGACATTTATTCTTTTAAAATTTGGGACATTTGGGCATTTTTTGACTTTCCTATATAATCTTCAAAGCGGGCTACCCGAAAATACGCAAAAAAAAGTTTAGATTCATAGGGAATAATTAATGAATAACAAATATTATTTTCTTTCATAATATTCATAATTTTTCTGCAATAACGGATATGAAAACCCAATATCGAAATATATTAGGAGACCTCCGTATCGCAGATTCAGGAATCCTTCAAAGCAGAATTTCCAGAAGTTATTAATCAAATGCAAGCCCGTTGTTCACATTAAATATTGTAATAAATATGCATGTAACATATATCTATGTTATTATTATCAATATTATAATGATATAAGATCTATTTCCTCTTTATAATTATCACAATCAAATGGGGGTTCGTGCTATTTATTTTTTCTGTCTTAGGGGTATGCGATCAAAAAAGTTTGTTGACCCCTGGAATGTAAAATAGAGGGTAGATGCCCGCAAATTAAAATTCTTATTTTAATTTAATTTTCTTTCATCATGAACCTAACAAGGAACTTAAATTCCTCTCTAAATTAAGAAATTTAGTAGTTATATATAAAACTTGAGTTTTTCCCGAAGGGGGTGGTGGAGAGGGAGGGGGAGGACTCTCAATCCCAATTAAATACCGGGAGTTGACCATTGGAAATGAGAAACCATTGAGTGTGACATAAGGGCTTCAAGGATAACTATTCACAGATTTTTTTTGATGGGTGATCCTCTCCTTGGTAGCTGCCTCTCTTTGAAACTAATATACTTAACTTGAGATAGAAAAATGTAATCAATTAATTATTCATCGACTCTTTCTACTCATGTTCTTTTTTAGTTTATTAATTTTTTTCAATCTTACAAATATCAGAAAAATTATTTTTATTTATTTGTTCAATTGAACATTTGATATTTTATTTGTCTTATGTATGTACATTCATAAATTTTAAGATGTTTTCTAATTTTTTTTTAATCTCTTAGCTTTAAATTTTTTTTTTATTTAAATAAATTGGCATTTGAGAATCATAATTCTTGTTTATCTGAAACGATAAGAATAATTTTAATAAAAGTTTTTAAAGTATTTTTTTTTTTTTTATCATTTTCTAGTCGTTTCGTTTCGTTTGTTTTATAGATATTATCATAATCAGGCGTTTATTAAACCTCTCCTTCAAAATTGTCATTTATTTATATTCGGTATTTTATAAAAACTCATCCAATCCGTATGTTTTAACTAATAAAATTACTTAAAGATTTTTTAAACTTCGATCGCTTTGAAGACTTGAGTTTTAAATATATTTGTATTAAATATATAATATTATGTATAATTTATTTCAGGATTCTTTTGCATTTGGGATCTTCAGCCTATTCGGTGTTTATTGCATAGTTTTCATAAATTAAAAGGTATTTAATAATATTTAAAATAGCGATTTAAATTATTTTATTTATAAAATGGGGTTTATAAATAGGGTAATGGGTGTAAAAATTAAAAATGTTTTTCTTGGTTTTATATATATATAAATAAGGATAAAATTTATTTCCCGTTGAATTGTAAATGCGTTTATTCGATTTGGCTAGAAAGGGATTTCCCAGAGCGATCTCATTAACGGGATTCCTTCTCTTGAGCCAGTTGTATTCAGTTGGCATGGAGGCAGGAGCCAACACCAAGGGCGCGTCTTTTCTTTTTTGGGTGATGTGATGATGCATGTCACCGATCCCCCTCCTCTTCAAAGATTAACAGATTTCATTTTAATATATCATTTTTTTTACTTTCTCTTACCTCTATATCTAATATATAGGGATCGCAAAAAAAAAAATCGATGTCGAAATTCCAACGGAAATACAAATTTTATTTTCTCTTGAAAAACATTTTACTATATTATATAAAAACATTAAAATTATTTTTATACATTTATATCTTAAATTCATTTAAATAAAATAATTTTTTCTATTATATAGTAATTTATCCTTTTGAAATTATATAGTGCCTTCTAAGAATAACTAACCACCTGTTAGGTCACCAAATAGGTAATTATGACATCTATAAAAAATGGTGAATATTATTACTTATTAATAATTTTAAAAAATTAAACACTTAAAAAAATAGTGACAGAGACATGCATTAATAATTCGGGATAATTATCTATACATAAACATTCACTGACAAGGGAAATTTTTTCACCTAACCAATGCCTCTGCATACACTGAGATGTTAAACAATGGATTGTTTAAAAATAAAAACCAAGTCAAGTCAAAATGATATTTAGAAGGGAGCTAGAGGAATTTAATTATTTTAATAGACAATCAAGAATAAAAACAATTATATAATTGTAGCAATAATAATAGTTTATTAATTTTTGCTCTAGCCTGTAATTGAAAGCCCTTCGAATTATTTCGCTTCACTAATCGGCTTCT
Source organism: Anisolabis maritima (assembly GCA_010014785.2). Lineage (NCBI taxonomy): Eukaryota > Metazoa > Arthropoda > Insecta > Dermaptera > Anisolabididae > Anisolabis > Anisolabis maritima. Next base: position 3,760 of record JAAAKE020088278.1, on the reverse strand, counting down.
CAAAAAAAAAAAAAAAAGGAAAATAATAATGAAAAGTTTCTAATATGAATATTTTAACGAATAATTATAAAAAGTTGTTAAAAATTTAAAAACAATTTTAAAACTGATTTTCTTTTTACGTAACACAAAATGGAATCCTTTCAACCTGTTGACAGGAGGGGACAAAAATTTAAGCCATCCCTAAAAGTTCATTTATTCTCCCACCTCCTTTTGCCACCGGGTGGTGCTAATTTAATATTTATTAAAATGGTTATTTTCAAATATTCAGGTTTGAAAGAGAGACGTTTTTTTTTTTATATTCCCTTGTGAATACTGAATGTTATTAAAAAATTTAAATAACATAAAAAAAAAAAAAAAAAACTAATTTCTTGCTTGGGTGATTACTAAATAGCATATAAGACCCCAACCAACTACGCCCTATGATCATTTAATAGCTAATTTTAATATTTTAATATTTAACTAGAATTTTTCTCTCCTTTTCAACTTTTGCTCTTGTGTTTTCTAAAATTTTCTTAATATAAATAAAGAGAATTTTTTTTAGATTAGCGTTCATTTCATTTAAGATATCATCTAATCATCATGTTTTTGTATAATTTCATTTGAAGTCGGCCCATAATGAAAAAAAAAATATTAAGATAATTATCTTCTTTTTAATTCTAATTTTCAGAAATCTCTCTCTCCCCTCTTTTTGTCTAAAACGCCTTATGTCTCACCCCTTCTCTCTCTAAAAAAAAAAGAGACAAATGAATATTAATTTTTGACAACAATCTCGTCAGTCCAAGAGATATTTTTATAAATACTTTTTTATTGTTGTTATTGTTGAACAGCATCTCCAGCCTGAGAGGTTAGAGTTATTGATATTGTCAAAATTGATATCCTTCCTCTACATCCCTATCGAGTATGCAATTTTCTTGCTGCGGACCGATTCGCTTCAAATTTTATTAATGTCTTTGTCACTCCTAGGGCTTTTAAGGCTGTTAAGTTTCATCCTTTTCCGATAAGAGAAGCCAAAATAAAAGCTAAACATACACATATACACGCCCGTAGAAGTTTTTTCCCATTTTTTAGTCCTGACCTGAAACAAAAAGATATTTTTAAAAAATTGGGGTGCCAAATTTTTTATGATCATAATACTTTCTATCTTTTTTTTATTTGGAAGTATAAGCCCCAACGGTCAGTGGTTACATACCACCAGGAAAAACAGAAGTAAGAGAGAGTGGGGACTTGAAAAGGGTCTTGTTGGGGTTGGATTTGAAAGATTGGAGATTGTAAATTTTAGGGAAGATAGTAGCAGGGAGGTAATTCCAATCACGGGAGGTCATGGGGATAAAGAAAAAAAGGAATTGACTAGTTCTACTAGTAGTGGGTTTATCGCCCTGGGGATGTTTGGACGATGACTCCCTTATGTTGCGGACTTTGGAGGAATGGTGGATTTTAATTCGGCGGATCTTCGATAATGATAGCACCTATAAATTATTCTTACTATTATATATAATAGTGGGCGAAAGTAGAAAATTAGGCTAGCACATTTTTAAAATAATTAGCCCAAAAATATAATTATTTTTGATTAAAATTGAATAAATGTCATAAAGTTTTTAATTAATAAATAAATAATCCGAATAAAAAAAAAACATACTAATTACGTTCCACGTAGTACTGTATGCAAAAATTTTCATTGCAAACTCTCTTTCTTAAATATCTTAATATCCACTTACTTCCAAAGAGTTAAAAAAACTTCAAACAGTACTTATAAAATTTATTAAAATCAAACAATTTTTTTTATTCTATCTCCTTATTATTAAAATTATTAAATAAATATTTTATAAAATTATCCAATTACTCGTAAAAAAAAATCATCTATAGTTATAATAATATTAATATTTACCTTTCTCAACTAATCATTAAAAATCAAAACTTTGTTAATTTAATAAAGTTAAAATAAAGAATTTTCTCTCTCTTTCTCTCTCAAATTATAACTATTTATTATTTAATATTAATAAAGAAGAAATTTTTGGCCTTAAAAAATATACCTAAATTAATTGAATGCATAGATTGAGGTCTCGCCTCACCTACCAAAGGTCCGTAATTCGCTTCCCGCCCTGAGCGACAAAAATTTATTTATTTTATGTTGGTACCAACTAATAGTTTGTAGATAAATAAAGTGAATTCTGAGAATTGAGCATGCCTGGTCCTAGCGAAGCAAAATAATTGAAAAATCCATGGGTGAGTTGGTCAGCTGCAAGCAAGCAAAAACGGGCAAATCCCCTCCTTCAATATTTTACGAAGGTGACTTTACAAAGCTTTCCTAGTATTCTGATCTTTAGTCCACTTGATTTATGATTACCTCCAAGTCAGATAACTTAATTGACAGCCATAGTGCTGACGGTCTGCATACCAGGCGCCGACTATCAAGTTGTAATATAAAAGTTAACTTTATTACTATTATAATTTTTTTCTGGAAACCCATTTTGTAGGTGTGAGGAGAAGGCGTATTTCGTATTTTACTTTTTAAAGTATTCTTAATTTGGAACCAAAATCCTCAGAATTCATCTAATTTTACATTGGACTCATTTGGTTATGAAATTATTCATATATAGAAGAATATTATTATATCACTCCATTTAAATATAAATATTCCGATTATATAATAATAATAATATAATTATTTAAAAAACGGAGTATTACGCAAAATACTCTTTATGATCATCCTACGTATTAATAACCATCAAAATTTATTTGTAGTTTAAAATTTTCAATAAATTTGATTTCATATCTCTTTTTCTTTCTATTTTTTTTTTCACGAAAGTTGGAATTTCTTTTCAAGTGACAAACGAGTGCGCTCTCTGGAATGTTTGAATTCGCTTCGAAAGCAAGAAGATGTGCAAGTGCTTAGTTGGCTGATGGATTTGCCAACTCTGACCCCAACTCGAGTCCATTTTCGAAACGGCCCCTTTGGGGAGATGGTCCGATCCATCAGGAACCCCCCACCTCCTTTCTTCTTTTTTTTCTTTTTTTAGGTGCCCAAGGGTTTTTTCTAACGACTATTTTCAAATGCCAAATGCCTTCCCATAAATAATTCTAAAAAATTTTAACCCATTGATTGATTAGACAATTCAGAAAATTTATTGCTCATATTTTTTTTTTTTTCTTTATATAGAATAATTTATTATAATACTTGTAATATTGTTATAGTAATATACAAAACCTTTTAACTTTAATTAATTTTTGTTTCAGGTGAGTGAACGTTCTACAATTTCTAAGACCAGAGAAAGAGAGAGAATGTGAGTATTGGTCAGACGACTATTTCCTTGGAAATTGATTAGGTACATTTTATTGGCCTGGGGAACGGGGGCGGGGTCTTTATAAGCAACTGAATTCTTGGTCTTTGAACACCCGAGGTCATTTTCAGCCAATAAAACATTGTGGTTTTCAAATAACGTCTCTTGAAATTTCAAACCGCCATCCAATAGTTATTAATATTTGAGAGAAGAAAAGCCCCCCTTTAAATTTAAATTAAAATAAAAAAAATTACATATTTTTAAAAATATCTTTATAAATAATAAAAATAAATTCTTCATAAACATATATAAATATGTCATATTGATATGTGAAAAATTTGTTGAATGTTAACAAGAAACCGCTCGTTACCAATAAAATTCTTTTTTTAATTTTTATATTGTGGTGATAAAATATGAATTAAAACCCCCCCCCCCCTCCCGTAAAAATATTATAAATATTAGATTAGAAAAAATTTAAAAAA
>JAAAKE020088267.1:0-21466 GCA_010014785.2 Anisolabis maritima | reverse complement strand
GTATTTTAAATCCGATCCTTTGAGGATAAATCCATTATTTTAACGACAAAACTTTTTTCATTACACGCCTTTGATCTGCCCAAAAAAACCATTCACAAATGTTCCATTTGTTTTTTTATTTGGATTGATGAGGACGGTTGCCATAGCGACCAAAAATAAACAACTCAATTGAAAGAAACAAATAAATGAGAAGTTAAGATGATGGATGATCAGGAATTCTCTTTTATTTCTGATGAGGAAAATGAAGAAGACGAGGAATTTGGAATTGTTCCTGAGACTCTGTTAGTATCTTTTCTATTCAAATGAAGATTAACATTTCATTTCAATTTTTTTTTTAGATGGTGTCGATTTCCAACGTTAAAAAAGACGGCTTATATTGGATACCAAGAAGGTGTATTAGCCACTTGGGCGGGATGTTTTATTAATTTTTTAGAATTAGGCTCTGCTGGTGTTGAGAGGTTATACGAAGCGAATTCCTTTGCACGTGGCGATGGAGTTGAATGCCTCGCTGGACATCCCAATCTGCCTGTTTGGGCTTTCATTGAGAAAAGACATGATCCAAATATTATCGTCCTCGATTATCCTAGCTTTAATTTTCTACAGGATATCAATGGTATGTTAAAAATAATCCCAGGTTTTTGATTTTCTCCTCCTAACTCTTGAATTATGATTTGTCTTCCTATGATTTGAATAAATTTAATATTAAACCCCCCCCCCCCTGGGCTGATCGGGTATTTGGTCCCGTCTTGGACCTACCTATTTTTTGGGTCTATTTGGAAGCTTTCTCTTCTTTTTGAAACCTTAAAACGCACCGACTCTGGTCTCTTCAAATGAGAATTTCAAAGCACCTCAAGGCAATGTACAGTTGCCACGGCCATCTGGATGGTAAAGAACGAAGTTTTATTGTTATGTTTTTTCTTGTAGATATAAATAAAAATAAAATGCTCCTTCTCCGTGGCCGAGAGGTTAAAGATACTGACATTGTTATTATTGTCATAATTTTAAAAGCAAAGGGGTTCGGATCCCAGGCAGTTCGAGTTATATTTATTTAAATCAATTTGGATACCAATTGGTGTAAATAAATTTGCCTGGATTACAAGTATCGTATTGAATATATTATGTATCGTTTCGAGTCTATTTGGTCCCATATGCCGAAAATACTTAAAAAAAAATAAATAAATAAATAAAAATAAGCCCTGTCCCTTGGAGCAGAGCTAGAGGTCTAGTTTCTCGTACCGAAGGTCAGTGGTTCGTTTCCCGTCCTAAGCGACAAAATTATATTCTCCGTTGCATCTTATGCTTCGATATAAAAATAAATTTTTTTATTTTCTGTTTATATTAAAATTTATTGTTGAATAATACGCGTTTGTTTTGAAAAAGGTGGTGTTTTTCAAAACAATGCCCCAAGTGACTATAAAATAATCCATTGAAAATTATGGATGTACTGCCACACCAGATTTTTTGCTTCAGGCCCCCTTGGTAGCCAGTTCACAATTTTATTTAGCTTTTAATTTTAGAGATTTTTCGTTTGTTAAAATTATAAAGAATATTAAAATAAATTGACAATTGAATTCCGTTTATTAATAAACATGGGAATTTTTATTTTTATTTTATATGTTCCTTTTAAACAATGCATGTATATACTTGCAGCGGGTCTTTATGTCTTGTTTTATGTATTTTAATCAAAATCATTAGAGTGATTTTGAGAAAATCGAAAAAATTAAAACCAGTAAAGTAATAGTATTCTTTGACCGATTTTAATCATCGATGTCTGGGGATCCAATTCGAGGAATTCAGAGAGTTTGATTCCTGCGCATTGCGGAGATCCCTCATCCCCCATCCCCATCCATAGAGAGAGAGAGAAAGAGAGCGATCCCATCCTTCTTCACCGCATCATGCAAAAGGTGTTAAAGGTGTCTTGCGAAATTGCCAAAAGCTTGAAATAAAAGGAAAAAATGAAAATAAACTAATGGAATCCAAAATGGATGAGAAAATAAAAAAAATAAATGTGAAAATAAAAGAAGGTAAAACGAATCGATCGGAGCAAAAAAACCAAGGAAAATTAACGACAAAGATAGCTGTTGGTAGGAATTTCGAGTTTCGATAATGGCCTTTTATATTATTTTTATTTTTTCAGATAAAGAAGTAGAAACGTTTGAGTATTTGGACGTGGCTTTTCTTGGTTGGGAACTTCTCATTGCCCAGGCTGGAGTTCCCCAATTTAAACTCACCATTTGGAACTGGAAAACTGGAGAATTGATCTATGCTAATGCTACTCATCTAGTTTGGCCCATTATGCAAATTAGGTAACCATTTATTTGGCCCCTTTATATTTTTTTTTGCAATAAGAAATAAATAAATAAACACTTTTTATTCACTTTATGAGATAACACGAATCAACGCAATTGTCTCCCTGTGGAACAAATTAGATTCAGATGTGATATTCTAAAAATCAACTTTTAGTATAAATTCATTAAGTAAATTGAAATATAGACGTCAAGTTTAAATATGAATTTGCTCCACGCGTATATACACTGATAGATATATGGGCGATATAGGAAACGATGGATTGGGCAACGTTTTTTAGAGAATATTCTTCTTTCTTTAACTCAAGAGATTAATTAGTATTATATTTGGATTGTCTCATTAGAGAGCTAAGAATAAACTGGACCCCCAGCAAATCAAATGAAATTGCTTTCATTAGTTACGCCACTGTATCTAATATTTACACAAATATTATTAGTTGTTTAGATGTTATTAAATACGAAAATAGAGGGACCCCCCTCCCCCCCTTACAACACATACATAATTTTCAAAACATTTTTCTCCACTATCCTGGAGGATATTTCAGTAGGTCTCCTGTTCAAAACTTCATTTTTCAATCGCCTCTTGACTGAGACTCCCCCCCCCCTCCCCTTCTAAAAAATTGTCAGTACCTGTGCCTGATCACTTATCTGATGCTCTGGTGATATTTATCCAATCCATCCAATTATTTATATTTTATGACTATTATTAGGCGTCATTTCAAAGAATTTGACAAAAACAAAAATATATTTGTTCCGTTAGCAAATCATTTACATCTTGAATGAAATTTTGTCGAAAAAATAATAACTAATTAACATATAAATCATTTTTTTCTTTTTCTTGGCTGTTTTCTCCATTTGTGATATTGCTCTACTACTTTAAGATCCGGTATGGTCTAGTGGCTAGGATACCTGGCTTTCACCCAGGAGGCTCGGGTTCGATTCCCGGTACCGGAAGGATTTTTTTCTCACTTGTTTTTATCTTTTTAGAGTGCCAATGAATATTACGTATATCGGAATCTTAACTTGGGCTATTTTTTCTCATTTGAAAAAAAAAGTCATCATCTGGGAATTGTATTTGGTGGGTAAAATATGGAATGCCCAATATTGGCTGATAAGTTTGGATGACCCAAAGAAAAAGATCAGAGTGAGTGACGTAGTCTGGTCCAATGTCACTCTCTACGTCGCAAGCATCAACGGCGATTTATATCGGGTGAGGAAAGAAATTCTAAAAACAAAAACAAAGCGAATAATAAAATAAAACTTTTTTTTAGTTAGCGGCTGACAAAAAATTCGATTTGCTTTACGAGAATCCAATAAAAGCTGAAGAGAATCAAATATCTACTTGCATTATTGCGCCCTTTAAATGCGATTCATTTTATATTTTCGGACCAGAAAAATCTGGAAGGGTAAATAAATAATCTTATTATTTAATTTGAAGTCGAGATGTGAAAAAAATTTTCATTTAATAAACAAATTGAACATTTATCGTAGATTAACGTTTATTTTAAATGGAATACAATTATTATTATAGTAGGAGGCCATGATTAGAGGTGTGCGATTGTGGAAAAAATACTTTATTCGAATTAATGGATTATTATTTTAAGGAAAAATTTAATAATCGAATTCTCGATTATTTTGCACAGTCCATAAAATGAATTTAAAGTGGCCCACGGCCAGTTGAGAATGACTGAATTATACGACGGTGTTTAGATTTAAATTAACAATAAGATGAAATTTAATGGATTGAATGTTACTCTTAATCTCTGATATAAATTTCAACTTCCATCAAGATTTGCAAAGGTCAAATAAAAAGGAGAAAACCTTGAAAATGTCTCCTGGTGACCTGCAAACTAAAGGCGATATAAATAAATATGGACTGAGCCTTTATGTCAAAAAGATTTATTGTTTAGTAAATATTAGTGCACTCAAAAGTAATTTAAGGGAGATGGAGCCACGAAAGATGTTGAACTCGTTGCCAGCGTCGAAGTTGATGATTCTGAAGCGGTGACGATGAGGCCCAGCTGGGCTGAGCCTCCTAATGAAGGATATGGACGGTCTCTTTTAGCTTTTCGAAATGATTGGAGAATGTGGCTATCAGAGTTCTTGCTTTTGGATTTTCCTCTCCAGAACATTTGTTTCTCACTCTTAAAAATTCCTTTCTCTTTTTTATAAGTTTTCAACGTTAATAACTAATTTTGTATTTTTTTCAGTTATTTCAATTTGAAAATGATAAATGGGTAATCAAATGGGAATCGGCAGTGAAAAGCAAATTAAATTTCCTTTTATGGCTTCCAAAAAGTGAAGAATTGTATGCTGTCAATGAACGAGTAAGTGAAAACTGACATTGATCCCTTTTTTTCTCAATTCATTAAATCCCCATTTGCAGGCGGAGATCGTTATAATGAGTCCACCCCTTTCTGAGGAGGACACGCCTTGGTTTCAACCTCTCAGATGTTATGGCTTCGGTTTTATCAAAGTCTTCTGGGTTGAACCTTTGCAAGAACATCTAATGGCATTCACGGAAAATAAAAAAGTCATCATCATTGAAAAGAAATCTGGGAATGTTATCAATGTGAGTGAGTCACCCCTCAAGCCGTAATGTTATTAATTTAAACCTTGAACGATTTCTAATATGTTTTAACTAGATAAATAAGAAATGTAGAATGTATATAAAGGAATTATTTATTAATACGTATTAATTATAACAATAGAAAAAATCAATTATGTCACCAACCATTTTTAACAGAGAATCCAAAGGATGTATCATTTTCTTCCCGTTAAATTTGTTGTCATGATCTTTGCAAGATGGTTTACGCGATTATGTGGTTCTTATTAAACAGTCTTTAGGAACAGTAACTCGAGAAAAAGTAACAGGAATAGAAGATAAAGGAGAGACAGGACGGGGAAATCGAATAAGGATAGCAGTAGAATCTGATGGTAGCGGCACCTCTCAAACGAGTTACGTAGCTTTAATCTAAGCCAGAGTTATTCACATGCCTCCGAATTTGATTTTGATGGCGTTACTTACCGGTTTCATAACTTATCCAAGAATCCAGGATTCTTTATTTTTAGCAGAGTATTGAATATATAATCGATCCTAAAACTTAAATTTTGTAATAACCTGTTTTTCAGACGATATTTGGTTCTCTAGTAATAATAATAATGATAATTTTGATCCAAGTTGTAGTTCTGGAGGAGATTTAGTAGATATTGAGGGAATAAATAATTAATAATTTTTCCACCCCCGGCTCTATAGGCCCATATCTGACTTTTGTTAAATCTGAAGAAATATGTCTTCTTGTACATGATGAATTAAATAAAGAACTTACTAATTATCCGATAACTTCTAAAAAATTAAGTGATCATAATTGGTCGACCCCTCATTAGCTCAACTTCTTTATTATTTAGAGAATGACAGACCAGAAAACATTGGTAATAATGACGAAATCTTTCTGAAATGACAGTTTTCACTTTCAGTATACAATGAAGCCCTGATCTTACCAATTTAAAGTTCTAGAGTCGCTATTCCTAAAAGTCTACAACAATTACGTTGTATTTAGTAAGCAGTAAAAAGCTTTTCTCAAACCTACAAAGGAGAAATGGAGGGGAGGTATTTTTTATTTTAAAATTATTAGTCTATAGATGTATTGGGCCTATAGCAAAATGAAATTTTAATTTCTCTTGCCTTCAATTTTTGATAAAAAATATATTCAATTGAATCAATTCACTTCATCTGTTTTAACATTGTTAAACTACGTTCTTCATTTAATAAATACAACGGGAAAATTATCAATATTGAATTGTGATATTTTAATCAAATAACACAGTGGCCGAGGTGTTGCCATGTTTCCACTCATTACCATATCAAGAGTGAAGCATGCCTGCAGCAAGCATCTAGCTTGGCTGAAATGAATAGAATAATTATGATAATAGAACTCCTTTTCCAAAAAAAATAATATTTTATTTTTTAAATTTTAGGAAGGCCTAAAAGACTTGGACAATTGCTTGGATGTAGTGTCGAGTCCAAGGCATTCTTACGTTGCCATCTGCCTTAAAGAGGGAAGAGTCAATTTCTATAAAGTATAAGGAAGAATCGAATTCATTTACCTAAAAAGAGACTCTCTTATTTGTTTCTTTTTTCTAGATTAATCTGACTGATTCCTTTCAAATGATAGCGACAATCAACATCAGCGAAGGGCCAATCTCTACGGGGAAATTCACGAGCAAATGCAACATGTTTGTAGCCGTGTCGTTATTAAACGCTAAAATATTTATTATTAAGGTGCGATACGTTCAAATTGTTTTCAAATAGTGGAGAAGCTTTAAAATATTAATTTTGCTTTTTTTTTTGAAGCTTGATACAATTATGAGACCGGAAATCATTGGATTTTATAATAAATTGAATTATCCTATGGGTTCATTTTGGTTGGAAGCCAAAACATCAATTCTTTTGGTAAGTATCAATTGAAATATTTTTCTGCCATCAACTCATATGTGATGGGGGCAAAAAACAACAGGCTTATCAATATGTACTTAAAAGGCCTTAAATTTTCTGGTAATTTTCTTTAAAGAATGAATGAAAATCTTTGCTCGTTCGTCAATATATAAAAGAAAAATTGAAATTTCTCTAGCAAGGATTCACCTTACTTTTCACAACTCCATCTATTGAGCCCGATATGAAATCATAAAACTTTATAAATAATTATTCTCAGACATTTTAATAGTTAATTTTTTTTTCTAAAGTCTTTTTCGACTCTGAGGCCATTTATACTCCGCCCTTATTTATTTATTTATATTAATTTGTAGTCAATATAATATAAATAAATTTTTGTCGCTCAGAACAAAGCGAACCACTGACCTTTGGTAAGTGAGAAGAGACCTCTCTATCAAGGGACAGTGCTAATAGTTAATTTGCTCATTTGCTTTCATAAAAAAATTATACGCTCATGTTTAGAATTCTCTCTCTCTTTCTCCTCTATATACAGCCGTATATATATGTAAATACATGCAATAAAATTATGGGCCCCTTATAATTTTTGAATTGCTAAGATACTGAACGTAGGTATTTTTTTAAAAGTTGTGGCCCGCTTGACCAAGTAAACAAATGTTTGGCCCAAAGAAAAAAAAATGCCAGCTCTAAGCCATTGTTGTCGTTCATAAATGGATGTATTATTGATTAAAAATTTAATTCAATTAATCGTCAATCGATTATGATTAAACGTTGTTCCGACCTTGAAGCCTCTGTCTCATAATTCAAAATTATTTTCTATGTCACTGAAGGAAAATTATAAACATGTCGATTAGTTTAATCTCATATGATTCTCGATCTTATTTGTTAAATGTCAATTAAATTTAGTTTATTTTAGTTTAGAAGGAAAAGAGCAAAAGGCTTAATTAATTTATTGTTTAATTTTTTTTAGGTTTATGTTATGAAGAAACATGAGGAGTGTTGCGAAGCCGGCAAGCAATTGGACATTCTCCAATGGAGTGAAGGTCTCCTCCAGATGAGTCATTTGAGGACAATCGTTTTCCCTGACTCGTACCTCTCTATGGACCTCATGCCAAGAACCACCTGTTTCCTTGGGATCCCCCATAAAAGTTATTTTGTCAATACCCTAGACACGAGGGTAAACAAGAATTTGAAAGTATTTAATTTCTCTTTTTTAAATGCAATTTTTTTCTAGGATAGTCGAACTTTTATAGTAGATAAACGTGAAACAGGACATGAATTACGTTTCTGTCATTTTCGAGTGGAGGGGATTAATAAAAGTATGATGCTCTCCTGGTCAATTGATGGGTATATCAATCAACATAATAAAATGTAAAAAATAAATAAAATGTTGTTATTGTTGTTGTTGTTGTTGTTGTTGTAGAAGTGTGATCGTTCGCACTCTGCCAGGATTAAGAGAAATCGGTGAAGTTACAACTCATCATCGGATGCAGCAAGGAGTGCAAGATTGTATCATTGAAAAGAATGGCTCGCATGTTGTCGCTCTAGGCATCGATGGAACTCTTGTCTGTACCAAAACCAAGTAGGCAAAACATCCGTTAAGATGTCATATTCCACAAATATATGTGTTAACCATTTTATACATATTATATTAGATTAGATATAAATTTTAACAATAATATGTATAAAGTCATTCGTTTTTATAAGAGATCATAGTTTTTAATTTTATTTTTTTATTTTTATTATTATAATTATTTTTGTTTTTCGTATACTTTGGTAATATTTGCAACTTACAAATCAAAAGCAAATGTTATTTTTTTTAGTCTTTTTCAGCACCTGAGACCAATTAAGACATTTAAATTAATTGGTAGCCAATATAATTTAAATAAATTTTTGTCACTCAGGCGGGAAGCGAGCCTCTACCTCTTTATCAAGGGATAGGGTCAAATGCTATATAAAGAGAGCCAAACTGACCTATGTAATTAATATTATACTTATGTATATAAGCTAAGAGGCAAAATAACCTCCCGGCAAATAAATATTAAATCAAATCAATTTAAAAAGCAAGGGTCCTCCAAAAAAAGCAAAAGCATGGTTCTTAACTCCTTTAAATCTGAGAAATAACCTTTCATTCTCATGTGCCATTGCAATTGCAACGAGAGCAATAAATATAGGCATATCTTTTTGCTCTAGTTTGAGAAGCATAGAGAGGAGAGAGGACAAATAAAATTAAAATTATTTTCTTTTACAGTGCTTGCAGTTAGTTTTTCTTTCATCCATTTTTCCATTTGTAATTTCGTGTTTTTTTTTCTTAGAATTTTTTTTTTTCAGCTGAATACTTGGGATGCTTTTGGAAGAATCGAATCGTTTACATGCGATTTGTTTGTCACTCACATTAGCGTAAATTACAAGAAAAAGTGCCTCATTTTCTTTTCTTTGCATTTGGATAAAATAATAAATAAATGAGGAAATTTTTTTTAATTTAATTGATTTTGTTTCCTCTCATTTGTTTTTAGTTTTCCTTCGATCCCTTACATGGACGACGAAGGTGATAATGAAATTGAAGATATCATGATCAATTTCAGGCCTCCGGCTTCAGGAAAAATTAATTTGAAAATGAAATCCTGGGAAAAAATCCAAGAGGAGTTGAAAATCATGCAGGATAAAATTGCTAACGCCCTTGTCAGAAAAAGAGTGTTGGATGGATTTAGAAAAATACAAACAAGGGTAAGAAGTTAAGAAGGCGTGCTCTCATTTAAATACTTATTGAAAATCTTTGATAGGCGGTTCAATTGTTAGAAGAGAATCTGGCCGAGGAGGACGAAGAGGCCAAGATGCCATTAGAGGTGTTTGATTTAGACGTTGAACAACAACAACAAATGGACCAACAATTAGTGGAAAAATTGGAGGAAATGGAGACCAACGTTCAAGATGAAATTGAAAGAAATAATAAATTACGAGAGGAAATTTTAGCTGCCACTTGGGATAAAATGGAAATCCATTCACGAACTATTAAAGTAAAACTAGTTAATTTTTTTCTCTTTATATATTCCTCCATGTATATTTTTAATTTTTTTAGGGGATAAATCATTCAATAAAAGTTTACAGTTTCTCTTTGCCTTTTATGGATCCGGAATTTCAAAGAAAATATCGAAATGCAATTTTTCAAAGCAAACTGGAAAAAATGGCTGACGAAATTTATGATAATTTCTTCTTTCCATGGGTCTCTGAAGAGACGTAAGCGCAATTGTCTTGTGTCTCTCTTTATGTGTTTAATCTCTCGTACTCTCTTTTATTTTTAGTTTTGAAGAAGAAAAGAAAGATGAAGCGGGAAGAGATAAAGAACTTGAAACTGAAGAGAAAAAAGAAAGGAGAGACACAACGTTAATGATTCGAGAACGAATTCTCAGTGAAGATCTCTCAGATCATGATGATATATCCAGAGGGATTGAAACTAAAGATTCAAAATTGATAGACAGTCAAGATCTGGCGTCAGATAGACGAAGTACAACGGAGAGGAGAAGTTTGCTCGAGAGACGAAGTGTAATGGATAGAAGAAGTATTCTAGAGAGGAGGAGTACCTTAGAGAAGAGGAGCTTCCAAGAGAGAAGAAGTTTATTAGAGAGGAGAAGTCTTTTAAATAAATCAGATACAGACCAAGAAGCGGCAACTGAATCTGAATTTGATGAGGTCAGTTGAAAGAAAAGAAAGTCTTCCCTCCTCTCCCCTTCCCTTTTCATTTTACTTTCCTACACTATTATATATAATATATAGTAAGGGGATATTATGAAATAAAATATTTGACCCAATTTTAAAAAATATCTTTACGTTTCAGATCAAAAGGACCCCAAAAATGCAAAAAATTTTAATGTGCATCTATGTGTGTCAATGTATTATTCATTGGCGTATCCAGGCTTAGAACATTGGGGGGGGGTAATGAATGTAATATCTAAATTACATATATATATCCATAGGGTCGCAATTTTATTATTCAGTGTAAAGTCTAAATGACACCTCGGCAGCCAAGAAGAAGACTTTAAAAAATCTTTTTCGACAATTTAGATTCCGTCCATATATATTTAAGCCAATTGGTAGCCAATAATATTTAAATAAATTTTGTTGTTTAGGTCGGGAAGCAAACTATTGATCTTTGGATCAAGAAGCAAAACCTCTACCTCTGAGCCAAGGGTCAGGGTGAAAAAAGAAAATCATGGGGAAGTAATTGAGTAATTGCCCTCCTCCCTTGTATACGTCCTTGTGTGTGTGTGTGTGTGTATTTGTAGATTTTATTTTGGTATATATCTATGAGCTAATCAGAAAAGGATGAAACTTAACAAATTTATAGCATTAGAAGTGGCAAAGAATTAAAATTTGAATCGAATCGGTCCACTGTGAAAAAGGCCCCCCAAAATTTATCTTGCACCATGATTTTCTCAGCATCTGTTAGGCCAAATCTTTTTAAACTAGGTGAAAATAATTAGGACTTCAGTCCTGGATCAATTTTCATAACAATCTGTTGTTGAGTGGGAGCGCATTTCAAAAAATGAAAAAAATTTGGGTATAAGATAATAAACATTCGTCATCATAGAGGAAAACTCTGGAATTTTATTTAATCCTTTTAACTTTTTTCTTTTTTTAAATTAAATTTTTTTAATGTCTTTTTCGGCATCTGAGGCCATTTAGACTATTAGACGATCTTATTTATTTATATTAATGAGTAGCCAATATAATATTTTAGATATCAAAGGGGTTCAAGGGGATTTACCCGCTCCCAGTTTTGCCCCAAGACCAGTATTATATGTATAAAATAATGATGACAATTCCGATCCTGAAGAGCGAAACCTCACTCGATGGATAGTTTGAATAAAAACTGGCTCCTTTATTTCTCTTTCTTCTATTATAAAAATGTATTTTTTTTAAAGAATAGTCATATTAAACTCGATTTTTATGCATAATTTACGGTCTTTTGGCAACTTTGAACGCCTATACCTATAAACTCTGCTAAATCAAGGAACGGACACCTGCAAATCACTTCTTACTATCAATAGGTGAACTATTTAATGCAAAATCATTTTTTAAATCGAACTGTAAAGTTAATCTCTTTTATTTTTTCCTAATAATGATACTTCTAAAATATGACATGATCTCTTCCCTATAGATAAAACTTTCCCAACTATATACACGGCCTCTGAACATGACGTAGGCTATCTCCTCTTATCTCTTTATCTGAGCGAATCTTGAATTCACTGACTTGTGATTAAGACTCCTATTGTACTCCCTAATAGTACTCCGAAGGATTTGAAAAAAAAATCGATAATAATGATATAAATAACACAAGAAGATTACAAAAGTCTCCTGCTCTTTGTTATCTCATCTATATTATTTTTATTAATAAGATGTCATTCATCCTTTAGGAAGCGGAATATGCAGAGATCTCTGACAATTATGAAGAAATGAATTATGAAGAATTTGATGACAAATATTCCGGGTCAGTTGCCTATTTATATGTGAAACGGAGTCCCTATCATTATAATCAATTCGAAATGGTCACTGAAGGAATGATGTACAAAGATTGGATTCTCTCAAAGGTCCTTATTATTCTTTTTTTTAAATCACCTTGATCTCTGTAAATTCGTTTGTTTTTTAGATGTTAATTCGAGATCTCCGTCTCTATTTCAATTCTCAATTTCAAATTGTTTGGGATTTAAAAGAGAAGGAAATACAAAAAATCAAAGACAAAAATGAACGAATGCGTTTCTTAATGGAGGAGATCAATTTAATGTCTCGATTGATTAAAGACACAAATCACGTGCCATTGGACCCTAATAGAATTGTTGATTTGGAATGGACTCAAGAGGAGAATACGGAATTGATGGTCCAACTTCAAGAATATGAAATGTTGCCATTAAAGCCCTATATTAGTCCAAGTCAACAAGCGATTCTGGACCAACAGGCAGCTGAAGAAGAAGCAAGGAGATTGGCTCTCTTAGCTGATGATTTCAGAGAAAGAGCTTTGATGAAAATGATGGATGGCGTATTGGAGGTCAGATGGGAGGATGAAATTAAAAGAGATATCCCTCAGCCCAGGAGTATGGTATACATACATACATTTATTTATTTATTTTTCCTTTTTTTTCTTATTTATTCTATTGTTTTAATAGATGGAGAAAAAACCTGAAGATTATACAATAGATGATTTGAAAAGTATAAAAGCCTATGAAGAACAAGTGGCGCTGTTGATGTTAGATAGAGAGAAATACCGGAAGATGTGCGATACAGAAATGAAAAATATTCAACAAGAACTCTGGGTATTTGATATGCATCCGTCTCAATCAAATATCAAAATGAATCAGGGGTCAAATTAAAAAATATGGTGTGAATAAAGGCCCATCACACACTTACCAAAGCTGAGTGATGTGCTCTCACACCAGATTTTTTGAATCGGGGTCGCTGTTGAAAACTAAATAATTTAGAGAAAATCGAAAAAAAAAGTAAAGCGCGCCCCAAACAATTTGGGGGGGGGGTAAGAGTTAATACAATTAAAACATCATTTAATAAATAAGGACAAAGAAAGAAAAGAGATAATCGGAGATATTAGGCCAACTTCCTTTATTCCTTCTCAGGCGGAGCATCTCATGCCTTATGAGAAACGAATTTTTAACTTTGTGTGATTGAACTAACAAGCGTTAGGATGGTCCCAATCTAAGGATCGAAACATCGCTCTTTGTTCGAATAAAGGAAGTTGGCCTGATATCTCCGTTTTTCTCTTTTCTTTCTCGCTCTCTGTACTGCTTGGCTGTCCATAGTATGCCTATTGATTCCAAGATATAATAAATAATTGATATATTAATTTTAATCAAAATCATTAGAACGAATTTTGAGAAAATCTAAAAGAAACATCAGTCACATCGGGCCAATTTTATTGAAAAGCTTTGAGGTACGACGAGGGTACATAGCTTAAATATAAAATTTCAGCCTCGTTTCGAGACCCATATATTTAGACTCAGGGGACCTCATAACGCGTATTTCCGTTGAAAAATCAGGATCAGTTTTTTTGCGATCACAATACTTTCTCACTATATATTATATAAAGGTAAGAGAAAGTTAAAAGAACTAACACCGACTCTGATCAGAACTGGTTGACAAGTGTCCTGTTTTTTACTTACCATCCAGCTCTTGATGAGAGCTTAAGACGTAGAAGGAACGGTTGGGAAATCTGATGACCTAGGAAGAGATGGCCATTACAACTAATTTATTGTCATTTTAGGAAAGCGCTGAAAGATTTGATGAGAAATTAAGGAGTTTATATGATTTAAAATTGGAGATAGAATCTGCTATAAGCCAAGAAAGATTTAAATTTCATCGATTACGAGCTGAATGCCTCAAAAGGATGGAAATGAATGAAGAGGAGAATAAAATTTTGTATTTCATTCTAATAATAACAAAAACAATTTAATTTAATATTTAAGGGCTCAGAGAAAAAAGCGAGTTGCTCCTCTTTACTCCATTCTATTTAATATTTCGGCCAACTTGAATTGAAACCAACCTCTCACTTTATTATATATTATTATATAAAATTCCTTGGGAAGGACACACACACACACGATTTGATAGTCACCAAAAAACACATTGTGGAACTGAAGATGACGTCAGTAGGTCGAAATATTTGCCTAATAATAGAGAAGTCTGTGAAACAGCTGGTTTTGTTTCTCTGAGCCCTTATATAGTTTTTCTGTCTAGGATTTCCTTACCTTTGATCAATTTGATTTAATTTTAGAAAAAGTATTGAGGAGACAAATAAAAGAAATGAAGATTTGAATATTGAATCGACAATTTTGAAGAAAGCGTTAAATGAACAGCATCACCTCATAGACACTTTGATGGCTAAAGAACAAATTTTAAATAAGAATTTTAAGAAAGAATTCCATGGCGCCTCACCTTATGTTAGAGAACATCTCTCAAGATTTTATAGGTGAGTAAAAGAAAAGAATTGAAAATGAAAGGATTTCTCTCCTGATGCATTTCGTAGACGTCGTCCTAAAATGCCAACGAAATTACTCGATCACGCCCTTCAATTGAGAGAATTGAATCGAATCCTTTCAACTCATCATCACTCAAAAGAATATCCTTCGTATTTGACTGACGAACAATACGAAGTCCTTCAGAGCATTGAGCATATGGACAATCCTCAATGGATGCCAAATCAAGTCTCGTTGGAGCAATGGACCAACCTCTGCAAGCATCGGCGACTTCGGATGGAACTTGAAATTAGGGTAAGTGTTAAATTATGTGTAGAAAGCCTTTGACATCATAGTTGCTCATTTGCAGATAAAATATACGAAATTGGAAATAGTTGAGTCCGAGAATGCATTCTCTGCCCATGAGAGAGTCATCCAAGAGCAAAAAACTAAAAGGAAATCCTTTGAGAAACAATTGGCTGCTCTGAGGGAGAGACGTTTGGTTTTATGCCACAACAAACAGGTAGGACGCCTGTCTGAGTGTAGATTGAGATAGAAATAGAAAAAAAATGATCATTTCAGATTCAAATGATTCTACCAAATGGACAAGTAGAAGTGGAACCCAAAGGGGAGTTGACGGACTTTGATGATTGCGTTTTGGTTGCCAGATCGGATATCGTTAAAATTAATAAAGAGATTCTAGTAAGTGCCTTCTTCTCTTTGAATTGCATCTACTGATTATTAAATGCGTTTTTTTTAGGCGGCAGGAAATGCTAAAATTGAAGCGATGAAGAAAACAGCCAAATTTCAACGTAAAATTGTAATGGTTGAATATCAAGAGAAATTATTAGATATGGAAATTGAAAATTTAAAGGAGGATTTACGCTATTTAGAAACTTTTAAAGTAATCCCTTCCCCTCCCCCTCTACTTGTAATCCATCAATAAAGAATTTCTTTCTTTTTTTTGTATAGTTAACAAGAGAAATGAGAACGGCCTTGATACTTAAAGCGAGAGGAATAGAAAAAGATTATGGAATTGCTACCTTTGAGAAATTGAAAGAATCTTACGAGAAGGTCAAGTATTTTGCATTTGAACCAAAAACAAAAAAAAAAAAAAACAAAAAAAATAAAATAAAATAAACGAAAGGGCAAACAACAAAAACAATTTTTCTGTTTTGTTAACAGATGTATAGCAAAATGTTAGAAGGTGAAGATAAAAAACTAAATAAAATTAAGAAATTAATAAAAATCAAAGCGAAAGAGAATGAAATTTTAGATAAGAAAATCAATGAATTGAATGTCCAATTGAATGAACAACAATTGATGAGGGACATTGAAAAAGAAGAGAAAGATAAAGAGAGAGCAAAGAAAAAGTATGAAACTCTCTCTGTCTGTCCTTGTGATTTAATTAAGAGAAGCTGCTCTAAGGAAATATCAACTTTTGGTACTTGAAAATCATAAATAGAACAATTTTGTATAATATTTGTTTTTCCGGATTGAACTACAAATTAAATACCGATTGTTGCCAAAAGTTGATGTTATTAAAAAGAGACTTCCGTAATCATATACAGCTAACTCTTTATGTAGTTTTAAAACTTTGGGCAGAATCCCTTCTCTACTTTTGATCTTTTTTTTTAGGCTCCATGACATAATGGAACGTTCTCGACTTTGTCGTGATATTCAAAAGAAATTTAATGAATTTTTGTTATTAAAAACTTCATATGATTTGAAGAATTTACGAACCTTTCCTAATTTAACTCCTCATCCGCCTGATGTGTAAGTATTCAGATTTCTAATGACGAAGTAGCAGATGGAGTTGTAAAAATAAATTTATAAAGAAGAGGAGATAGGGAGATGGAAGTGCTAACTCACTTTGCAATTCATTATCTTTTTTTCGGCTGAATAAGTAATAGAAACAAAAGAAAGTTTTATTTGAAATAGCTAGTGGCCCTATAGACTGTGAAGAGCCAGTCAATTTTAATCCTGGTTCGAGTCCAGAGGGCACAAATTATGCACAACCAAACATAAAATAGAATCATACACGTTTAAGATGAGTTAGCAGTTAATCTCTTCCATTATTTCGTAAAAAGAAGTATCATTAATTTTGGATTTGATCTTTGATCAGAGGGACGATTAAAATTTTTTTAATTGTACACATTAAAAAAAAAAAAATTAAAATTTTAGTTAATAGGTAAGAGCGTAGCTAAATCATTTAAAAAAATCCATCAAGTGATCACAAGAGTTAAATTTATTTATTATTATTTAAATCAGTAGTCCTCAATTTTTTTTCTCTATGACCCACTTTATAGTCACATTTTACATCATGGCACCCCTATCATATATCATATTTATAGCAATTTTATATTACATAGTTTTAATAGTATTTTTAGAGCACATTGCAAATTATTTAAATTCTTTATTCATTAAAGATAAAATGTGTTGAAGTAATCGCGCATATATCTAATTTAATTTGCTTATTTGCCGATCTCACTGAATACATTTATAAATCATATAAAATAACTATTTACTTAATTTGGAATCCCGTATTTAATTTAAGTATGAGTTAAAGTAAATTTGAAACTAAAACTTATAGAAAACTTTATGCTTGAAATTTATTTGTCTTAATTTTAACATTTTGAATAAATAATTATTTATCTCCCTTTTTTAATTGGTACTAGGGCCCCTTTAAAAGGCGCATGGCTCCCTGGATTAAATATTTTTTCCGTACATCTTTTGGAACTTCCTGTGGCGACTTGGCTCCCGTTGAGAACAACTGATTTAAATGATGGAGATCATCTCTTTATTCTTAATAACAATTTATTTATAATGTTGCAGTTATTACAAGTCAAGTCTCCCAAATATCGTTCCAAGATCTTATTGTAAAGGAAGAAAAAAGAAAAAATGAGAGAAAAATTATTATAACCAATCCAAATGAAAAACCAACAGTTTATTTATATATAAAATATATATAGTATATATAATTTAATAATAACTTCAAAAAATATATATGTAGGTACAATTTATTATTATTAAATGTGTATGTTGTAAGTTTCTCTCTAAACGAGGAGGAGGATCTGATCCTTCATTCAATGGTAATGTTAAAATTATAATTATTTCTACAAAATTAAAAAAAAAATATTTAAGAAATGAATTAAATTAATTTTGTTTTTGTTATGCAATTACAAAAAGACTTTAATAAAATAAAAAAACACCTTTCTTTGTAAAAAAGAGAAAAATGAAATAAATTAGTCCTTCTTTTCTTTTTCTAATAGAAAAAGATGTTTACTTTTTCAGTAGAGCAGAGAGGATTTGTGTGGTTTATTTACGAATGGAATTTCTTTGAGGCGTCGATGGCGTGTTGCTTGAGAAGGTCGCACGCTTGAAAGGGTTCGCCATAGAGCGATTGATATTTCTCCATTTTCTCAACTAATTTCTTAGCTCCAAAATTATCCAACCAACGGAATGGACCACCAGAGAAGGGAGGGAAACCAAGTCCAAAAACGGCACCGATGTCACCCTCCAACTGAAAATAAAAATTACATTTTAGCTTTAATTTGAATGATTAAAATGATAGACTCTCTAATTGGCAAACAAAGTCTCCACTTATGAATTTGTTTAGATGTGGCGACAAGGTGGCTTTCTAAATCAATTTCTCCATTCCTTACAAAATAATACAAATGATTGATTGCAGAGAGTTAATTGTTTTGTAGTTTTTGTTACGCTCTCTTCTAATTTAGAATCTGCTTGAAAATTCTTCGTAAACGTTTACAAGTGAAAAAGTAAAACCATTAAATATAAGGAATTTCTGGGAAAGGGAAATGGGACAACAGGCGCAGAGATATTGACACCCACCACTCGTCATTATCATCTATTGTCGCCTCGTGAAATCGCTGAGGATTCTAATCTACTCTACTCTTTTTTAAACGAACTCCATAGCCCATGCCTCATCTGGAGATTATTCTCAATTGGAGGTCCACATCAAGGTCAGAGTCAGACAGCAAGTTGTCTCCTTGGAGAGTTGATTGGTAGTAATCTACGTTCTATGTAGGATCAAGAATTTGTAGAAAGCCAGTGAGATAGTCCCTACTCCACGGAGCTTCCTAATCTAAGATAGCAAAAGCCATCATAAGTTTGATGACTGACAATTATATTTTACTAAGCGGGTCACCATCTAGGGTCGTATGCAAAAATATAATTGCTTTTTTTCCCAATAGTTTCCTATGGAAAATTTTTGCCTCTAATATTCCTTTTAGAGATTGATTGAATCAAAATTTTATTCCTGTTAGATTTTTACATTTAGATTAGAAACAAATATTCATCTAATCTATCTTTTGACTTTTATAATAGACTAGAACACAGCAACTGGAACTTTTCTCTCTCTCTCTCTCTTTCCCTTTGTTCAATCGAATTAATTAAAATTTAATTTTTATAGAAAAATTGTTAGATTTAATTATTTAACATTAAAAAATAAAATCTCTTTCTTATTAAAATTAAACAAATTCTCGGCCCCTCTAAATCTGAATTAATAACCAACAGAGAGAAATTCTTGGAAACCCATCAGGAGATTGCGTTATTTATTGCTTTATAATATAACTCAAAATCACTCCATCGACTTACAGGATTATCTAAAATTCCTTCTTGAAGACATAGCACGGCTTCATTGACAAATCTGGAGACCATTCTCAATTGAAGGTCCTCATCAGAATCGGCGCCTTTCGGCTCTAAACTATATCTCTTGAGCAAATTGATTAAATCTTCATTTACATTGCGCTCTTTCGTTCCTTTCTCGTAGACATAACATCCAAGCCCTGATTTACGACCTAAAAAAAAAAAAAAATTAAAAAATAAAAATTCCCTTTTTTTTTAAATAAGAGAGAGAGAGAGATGAACAGACCAAGGAATCCACTTTTGACCATATCATCAAGAACTTGGATATCTCCACCACCGAAACGTTTGCCAAAGACTTTAGCGAGATCAGCTGCAATATGCGCTGCAACATCCACACCAACTTCATCTAAAAGAGTTGCAGCCCCCACAGGGAATCCAAACGTTTTGCTTAATTTATCTAATTTCTTTGGGTCGACGCCCTCTTGGAGGATTCGAAGAGCTTCGCCTTGCATAGCAGCAAGAATTCGTGTTGTATAAAAGCCAGGACCATCTTTGACTGTGATAACGACTTTGCCTTGACGGAGACCAACGTCTACTGCTGATGCCGCTGTGTCTTTAGAAGTTTTGTCTGTTGTGATGATCTCTAACAATTGCATTTTGTCAACTGGAGAGAAATAATGCATTCCAATTATCTGCAATCAAAATGGAATTAAGATAGAGTTCCTCTCAATCTGAATCTTTAGAAAATGGTAAAGAATAAACAATTCATCAATTTTTCCTTCTACCTATTAACCTCCGCTAGAAGCGCTAGGTAAAGTAACCTTATATTTTCATATAAATTGATTAGAAAAGTTGCTGAAGAAATGTATCTCTATCTGGAAAAATTCATTCAAACTATTAACATTTGCTGTGATTACCGAAAAAATTAATTAAAAATTATTTACAATCAATTTTGACTGTGCAAACCATTTTGACTTTAGAGATACACAATAAATAAAGAATATTTTACTGAATGGTTTAGAGGATCTCCGTTTTTCCTCCTCTAATTGGGGTAAAAGTGTTTTTTAACTCATTTATAAAAAGAAAAAGGTTATTTGAAAAGGGCTTACTTTCTCAGGACGTGAACTTGCTTGAGCAATTTTGGTGATGGGCAGAGCACTTGTGTTGGTGGCCACTATGCAATGTGGCGGGACAATTGCTTCGATTTCTTTGATCACGCGATGTTTCAAATTAATGTCTTCAAACACAGCTTCAATTACGAGATCGCATTTGGAAAAATTATCATATTTCAACGTCCCATCAAGATTTGATAGAAATCGATCTCGTTCCAATCTAAAAAAGAAAAAAAAATTTCAAGGGGCCTTAGATGAGTGAGTTGTTTTTTTTCTTATTTACGTTGAGAATCGTTTCCTTTTGACAGCGTTGGCCAATCCTGTTTGAATTTGTCCAATTCCTCGTGTGAGCCCTTTTTCGTTTGTGTCTTTAAGGATTACATTTAATCCTTTATCGACCGTCACGTGGGCGATGCCTGCACCCATCAGACCAGCTCCAACGACGCCTACCGTCCTGCAAAGGAAAGAAAACAATCGCTCTGATCAACAACTTCTTCCATGTTCTCTTTTTGCCAGCCCCATTCAACCTGTAGCCCACTTAACTTTTATATGCGGCTCATTAGTACATATTCATGAATTTTTAACAAATTTAAAATGGTAAAAAATTATATGAACAAACAAGATATTTTAAGGCGATGATTAATGTAAATGAAACAACTCTTTGTGGAGACAATTTTCAGGCTTTTATTTAAAAAATACTACCACCCAACATCTCCTTCTTCAGGAAAAGAGTATTAAAATATAAATTCTCTCATCCATTTCGTCATTATAAAAGTAAAAAATTGTGTCTAATCCACTTGGGCGTTTTGAGAAAGGCATTAACTGGTCTTCAGTTATTATTAAATATAATAAATAAATAAATAAATAAATTTATTTAAGACCTGCTTAGAGACACAAGTCCTCGGTGACTAGGTCCAATCAAACACAAATACAAATTTATAAATTATAACAAACTAACAAACATTTAACAAAACAAATACAAAAAAAATAATAATAGAAATAGAAATGTAAGCTTATTAAGAAATAACATGT
>JAAAKE020088256.1:0-21477 GCA_010014785.2 Anisolabis maritima | reverse complement strand
TTGTATTATGTAATTTATAAATTTGTATTTGTGTTTGATTGGATCTAGCCACCGAGGACTTGTGCCTCTAAGCAGGTTGTAAATATATTTATTTATTTATTTATGTTAAATTTGCCTATCCCCTCACTTTAGAAAATGTCCTGCGTGTACCTATATATTTTATCAATTATACTATTTAGGTTGTTATATATATTTCCTAATAATCGTATATTGGCTTAAATAAAGACTTACAATTTTCTATCCACTGCAAATTAATTTATTTTGCACCGCCATTCATGCTCAGAGTATAAAATTAATTATTGCGTGAAAATATCTTTATGGTAAAAAAAATATAAATGAGAAGTCAACTCTGAGGTACTTTATTTTAGCGAGTCCCTTGGTCAAAAGAATATAAGATATGTATGTTATTAATCTGCTTTATACTTTCACGGACACTCAAGTGTGCAGGAGCGAGTTGCTTCATAAAAAAAGAAGAATAATAAAACATACAAATATCTTTCTTTTGCTTTGTCTAAGTGACTCGCTAAAATAAAGATCTTCAAAGATTTATTTTATCAAAAAGACCTGTGTACATGCAAGTTATAGCAGTGAAGATATCATCACGCTATTCATTAGTATGATATTTGAAATATTTGCAAAATAAATTAAGTGTTAAAATCCTCTTGGTCTTTTTCTCAATTAAACCACTATACAAGATTTTGCTATCTTTTATAATATTGATAACATTACTAAACATAAATGTGTATGTGTGCCTATATTCATACTGTATGAGATTGTTAGTTCACTTTTATGGTATTCCTCCTCCTAACAACAGATCTTGCAAATTTTTGTGCTAAAAACTAAGTCTAATTGATTGACCACCTTATTTTAGCCATGCTCCGCCTAAGTATCTCGAAAATCCTAATGTCCCCCTCTCCTCTGACATATATTATATGTATTTCACCATGTATATGACGTAATTGATTTTGGGAGCCAAAATTTGGAAAAAAACAATGTTATTACATAAAGTTATTGAACTCAGGTTTTATTCATCCATATGATATTTCTTTAGCTTGTCCTCATCTGTGTTTAATGACTAATCCTTGGCTTCATATATTGCCTCATTCCTTTCCATCCATGGCATTTGAAATTTTAATTTATTATTTTTTTGGGCACAGTTCTTAAGGAAAGCGAAAATAAAAATTTATATATTTCCTAATTTAGCCTGATGGTATTTCCTTGTTAGTGCTTATATTGGCACTACGACAATGTTTCATAACCTTTTTTGGTCATGCTCCGCCTAAGCAATGCTTCCCTCCTCCTCTGACTTATCATTCTTATTATTCACAAAGTGAACTTAATTTCATGTGGAGGAAGCCTAAAAGATCATTAACAAACTTCACTTCTAATAACTAATTCAATATTTGCTTCCATTAAAAATCAAATTGCCCCCTTGTAGGGTGTGCGCCCCAGTGTAAACCAAGACTCTACGGAATAAATAAATAATTATTTTCTTAAAAATAAAGGAAATTGTATTTAAAAATAAAAATAAAGCAAGTGGAAATCAAAAGTTTCACTGTACAGAAATTTTTCAAAGCATTCCCTCAATCCTTAAAAATGTCAGAATCAGCCACTGCATATAATAAAACTATTACACATATTCATACTAATTATTAATTAAATATTTAATCTTAAGAAAAGCAAAAGTATGATTTTTTTTAATAAAATTTTAATATTTTACATAGAAAATTATAAAGTAAATTAAAGTAATTCAGCAGGGACATTCTGCGGTCAGAGGAAGAATCTGAGATGAGAATAGTGTCATTCCAAAGATTAGAAAAGACGAATGATTATATACTCAAAATATATTTTTATTTTTTCCAAAATCCACTGTATATATGGTAGAAATATGACTGGGTGGGGGGCAAAAGATTTTGGAATATCTACTATATTTTTTACTATCTTTAAATTTTTTGGTGTGAAAATTACAGGTAACCTTCCTACAGTACAGTATTGTACGATGCAGATTTGGCCTAACACGAACATAAATTTGCAGAAACTGTCGTATAACACTGCACTTTACTATTTAAAGTAAGTATGTATTTAGAAATCTAAATAAATTAAAGAAGCCGAAAATTCAAAAGGGAGTTGCAAAATTGTCTATTTCCAAACAACCACGACCACGACCTTGTAAGGACCAGTAAACAAAGACAAAGACAAATACAGATTTTGCAGAAGACGCAAATGATGAAAAGGATTCATAGATATATAGTGAAGATAAATTTCAACGTTGGTTTGTACCATTCAGTGATCAGGAAGCATACAATATATTGAAAACTAATAACTATTCAAATTAAAAAGTTCCTAAGATGTAAAAAAAGATTCTTTAGGTTTTTTCCTTTTTATAATACTTAATAAAGTAAAAAAGTTTTTGAAAAATAAATTTAAAAATGAAAAAAAATAGAGCAGCTTTTCTCAAATAAAAATTCCAGCCTTCAACAACTATTACCAAAATAAATTTATTTGCACAATCAGTTTTGGTCCATTCCAACCAAGCCTCTTCAGATTAATATAAGAGGTTCAAATGATGTTAATAATAATAATATATTGTTTAGAAATTTATTTTTTGTTTTAATCTTAGTGATTATAAAAAAGGAAAACACCTGAGATCTATGAGGTAGTTTGCCTTAGTCAGGGGCTCACTTCTTGTGA
The DNA here is from genome assembly GCA_010014785.2 of Anisolabis maritima. Classification (NCBI taxonomy): domain Eukaryota; kingdom Metazoa; phylum Arthropoda; class Insecta; order Dermaptera; family Anisolabididae; genus Anisolabis; species Anisolabis maritima. The sequence continues at coordinate 18,786 of JAAAKE020088256.1, read as the reverse complement.
GTAAGTGGATGGCGACATGAGTTACCGAGCTAAGGCTGAATGGCATTTTTTTTTCATTATGCTAGCCTTCACCCTCCACTATCAAGCGTCAAGCCCGCAAAGGGCTGGCTTGTTTCTTCTCTCGGTCTCGTCTATTTCTAAAATTAAAAGTGCAGATCCTGCATAGGGATAAGGCCAAGATTTAAGTCTCTTTAATTTCCCTACAAAATGTTAAAATATTGGTCTTTAAAAACATATCTTAATGTATATATGTATAAATTACACAAGTCCTATATATAATCAAGATAAATTACTCCCATTTTCTGATTTGAAGGTAGCTAGGTCATTCAGGTCTGACTTTTGGTTTGTTATGGAGATACACGAATCTGAAGAGTATCCATAAGAATCTTTTATTACGAGATGATGATTGGAGAGGAAAAAAAAATGAGATATTAAAAAATTTTATGAAATAAATTGAATCTAATTTTTATTTAAAACAATATCTATTATTTAAAAAATATTTTAATCAAGAATTTATATATGTAGTGTAGTGTCTTTTTACTAAAAAGGTTGGCAAGAAAAATCAATTACGTCATAAAAAAAAAATATTTAAGAAAACGACGTTGTAAATTCGTTTATGGTATTGCACCCGAGAGATGCGCAGTCCGGCTTGGTTACCACTAACGGCCAATTAAAATTCGTTTCTGCGCAGCTACGGCAGACTAATATAATACTTGGACTATACTTTAAAAATTTGTTAAATTAAGTTTGTTTTGAGGTTTAATTTCTCTCGAGCACAGTTTTGTTATTAATCATAGAGAATATTCCTAGTACAGATCAGCCAGAGGAAGAAAGAATTGATTTAAATGTGTTGCCTGCGTTTTTGATGGAAAAAAATATTTTAAAATTATTAAAATGGAGAACGATAATAATAATGTAAAAGCAATTTGCCTGATGTGCCAATCCCAAATGAATAAAGAAAATATAATGAGTGGTTCACTTAAAGCGACTAGTAATTTTAAAAAACATGGAGGTAGGTAACATTTTCTTTAATTATAAAACAATCCCAAATAACTTATATTAAAATTTGAAATGTTTATTTTTATTAGAGTATTTTTAATTTTTATTATTTGAATTTTATGTTTCTGAGTTGATATGTTTGTCAATCATTTGTTTTAATTTGAGTTGTTGGTTTTGTTCATCTAAAACTGAAATGTTTAATGATACGAGTAGAGAAGACAATTTTTGTTAATGAGCCAAGAGGAAGACAGATGCTCAATGAAGCGGCCTTTGGATGTTTAATGAAACTCAAAATTTGAGACATTTCAAACAAGATTTACTTATTCATCTTCAGTCCAAATCCCAAAGGGGTCATTTTAAATACATATAGGAATGTATATATAAATTCCACCATTGATGCATCTATATTGATATACATTTTAGTAAATTTTATTCGAAACGTCTCAAATTTTAAGTTTCATTTAGCATCCAAAGGTTGCTTTTTTGCTGCATATGCCTGACTCATCTTTTTCACACAGCAACGACTTTTTTTTTTCTTTAAACATTATAGCAACATTTATAAAATTAAAATTTTTTTTTGAAATGTTTATTAAAATTTATTCAATCATTTTAATTAAAAACCAAAAACTATAAAAAATTTTCCTTAAAAAAAATAAATTAAAAAATGTATTTTATATTTTTTTAAAATATTGTATTTTAAATACATTTTTAAGGGTATTTTGTATTTGGTATTTCAAATGTGATCTATTTTAAATACATATATGATGTATTTTGCCCATCTCTGTATATAATATTGCGGGAAAGTAAAATTTCTTAAAATTATTTATAGAGCAATGGTGACGAACCCATAGCATTACATATCAGCAGAGGCGGGGGGATAAAGGGAATAATACCCCTCAATTTTAAGCCTTTTCTGCTGCCGAGGCCATTTAGCCTGTACAATTATATTGCGGCCTCATGGTTCGGATTCAAATTAGCATTAATAAAGAACGCCTGAATGTCATATCAACAAATATATATATAAATTCATTACTTCTTCCTATGATTTAAGGCTGGATACGCCCCTACATATCAGCATAGTAGTACATATAGATATTTTAATGGTATATGAAAAATTTTGCCACTAAAATATGAATAAGATAGAATTTGTAGAAAATAAATTGCCAATTAAGCTAGAGGGCAAAAAATGAAAGGTTGGCATGCAATCAAACAAGTGTCTTTCTCTCCAAAGCAGGTGAATTCTGGCGCCAAAGATCACCCCTCTGATTGGCAGGGGCTGCAGAGAAGGAGAAAGAAAGAGGGAGAGATTATTGATAAGGTTAAGTTAGGTTAGGTTTAGAGGGTTGACGCCCTCCATTGGGGGACTCACTTAGGCAAGTAATGACCCATTGTGATACCACATGGGCTTCTGGGGGTGAGATTATCTCCCACTTTCCTACCCCAGGAGGAGACTTGTGGTAGAGTTGGAAATCACTTTTTTGTGGCAAGCCAGACTCGAATCCGAGCTATTTTCATACTCTAGATTCGTAATCCGCAGCTTATCCGTCTTAGCCACTGCCTCCTCGAGAGATTTATCAAATATATTAATTTTTGAAAAATAACGATATCCTCTGTGAATATCAAATAGGGGCGCTCTACAACCCTATCGAGTATACAAATCATGTCATGTTGATTTTTAGATTATGTTGTTTGGATAAATAAATATTTTGTCATTAATTGAATTAACAAAAAAAACATTTCAATAAAAAATATCTGGGAATGCGCGAAGCTGCATTACTGTAACGAACTTGAATCCGCGTAAGGGCTGCGGAATTGCAAGTAATTCCTATCTTAACGCAAGGTTTACTCATTTGCTAACTACGGTCGACACAAGTTTCAGCCGAAGTTGGCTAAACGCTAATCAATCAGACATAGAGTCACTGTACTTCCATTGGCATACATCTACACATTCTAAACTTTGGAAAACACCTTGGATATCCTTATCGCACTGATGCTCATGCACGTTTTCTGCATGGAAATATTTGCGCAATAAAGGACGTCAGTTGGAGCTATTAAATTGCTGGTTTTTTCTCCTTACTTCCATAAATCGATAAATAATTGAGTTAAATTGTTAAAGAATATAGCCTATTTTCTATATAATTTTAATTCCATTTTACCCATTTTTTTAAAAATGAAAATTTTTTATTCATAAATAATGTATCAAATGATCAGAAATTATTTTAAAATTTGAAAAATTGTCAATTTCTCTATAGAAAATTCATTAGTATACCTAATCATGCAACTCAATATATTACTAGTGATGTTATCTGAATTATCATTATTTGATCCTTCAATATTCTTTGAAGAAAAAGTATTATATTGTTTTTATCATTACGTATAAATTTATCTCGTGAAAGTTTAAATTAATACTTAATGATTTTACAATATTTAAAAATATAAATATATACAAAGGGACTAATTTAAAATGTGTTTTGATTTGTTTCCTAATCTTTTGTTAGAAACAGAACATACAAGTATATTTGAACTCTAATAATTATTGTAAATAAGATTAATAATAAGAGGAAAAAATTTACCTATGTTGGTTTCATATTTTTTCAGGACAAATGATTTTTTCTAAAGAAAACGGCGATAAGTGAATAAGTGGATGCTTTTATCGAGAAGATTATCTCAGTACTAAGGGTTCAAAAGTATTTTAACATCTGGGTGGAAAATCTAGTTTGTGCCTGCTTGGACTTGAATGAGGCAGATAAAAATGGAGGATGGAAGGAGGGAGTTTTATATTGAATATAAAAATAAAAACTGGAGATTATGCGTAACTATAGAATAACTCTCAGGCATTTCTTGCATTTCTTTATCTTTCTATTCTAATTTTAAATAAAAAAAAATTTAACTATTTTATAATTAATTTTAATCTTAGTGAAAATAGTTATGCATTTAAAAATTTGAAAATACAAAGAAGTCGTTTTAATATGATGGTATTAAAACAGTGATTCCCAACTTTTTTCCTTGCTCTACTTAAACCTCTAAAATTTTGATGTCCTCACATGTGACATAATTCTTATTCAAAAAGTGATCTCCTTTTCACGTGGATGAAGCTTTTAAAAGGCATTAATTTAACAAGCTTCCAAAGATCGAATTGCCCCTCTTAAAAATCAAATTGCTGCAAAAGTTGAGAACCACGGTGTTAAAAAATTAAAAATCTTTATCTCCTACATAAAAAAATTCCTCACTTATCTTAAAAGTATCACCAAAACTTGGATTCTCCACCTTTAAAGCTACGCATTTAGGCTTTTAAAGCCCAAAAATTACAGGTGCTTGTGATAAATGTGTCAAAATCATAAAAGTATATCCATTTACTCTAAGATTAGTCTGATCTTATATACCGTTTTGAAATGAACAGTAACTTTTTTTTTAAATTTTTTGACCGCTCTGTCCTTTTAATAAAAATTAATTTTGTACCCTTTTTCATGAGTGCTATTAAATATATATATATAGTCAATTTGCATATGATTAGATAAACTTTGAATTTCTTTCTAAATTAGTATCCAATGGGTTCCAATGATCTGACCTTCAACCACCTCTCCTCATAGTAAGTTTTAAGGACAAATCTTGAGATATGTAAATATATGATAACCTACTTTTTAAGTTACACTTTTATAAGAAATTAATGAAGTTAATGGAAATTTAATAAAAATAATATTCAAAATTTATTCATTTTACATTCAAATGTATTGTAATAAAAATAGAAAAATTGAATAATTACCTCTGATTTAATTTGCAAAGGTTTAGAGCTCGGTCAGCCTATGAGAATGGAATAATCTCATCAGAAAAGGGACGATTGTAGCAGCCGAGTCAGGGGAGGCGGTGGCAGAGTGAGTTGAGAGTGGGGATAACCATCCAATAGCCTTATAAATTCTGCTAAAAAATAAAATTATAAATTATTTCAAGGTCACTTGAGGCAAAAACGTCTGCCTTGTTAAAATATATAAACCAAATAAAAAATAATCATAAATTCGAGCTTTTTAGTGCTGCTCTTATTTTCACTCAGGGCACTGCCACACCTCTGAGAGGTGCTTGGAAGAAAATACTGATTTAAGGGAAGGAGGGGTTTCTTTAGGCGATATGTATTTCATTTTTGGGTCATTTAATTCCAAAATAACAGGAATTTATATAATATAATAATGAGTAATTGCCATTGTGTTGGCATCATAATGATTAAAAAATATACTAAAACTCAATTACTTTTAAATTTAAGAGTGATATACACTGGGGGCAACCTAGTTTAAAATAAAGTATATAGCTTGTAGGAGACGTACCCAAATGGGGCCCGCTCGAAATTTTCAAGTTATTAACCTGTGATATGCGAAAAATTACCTTGGGCGCTTGCCAAAATGGAAAGGCAATAGATTGGTCAACTCTCTTTTGTAAGTGTTTTCGGCTTGTTTTTATATTTTAATCTAAATAAATGATAGTCCTAAAATTCAGATTAATTTCTCAGTGAAATCTATATAGTAAAATAAATAAAAGTAAACCTTCTATTTGGCCAATTTTTTCAGAGAATCGCTGGAATAATGTAAAGTTGACCATTTCGAGAGGGGGGAGCTGCTCCCTGTGTACGCCCCCGTCTAAACTATATAAGTAGGGCTATTTATTAAATTTAAATTATTAAACATCATTTATTTTAAAATCAAAAATTTATTTTCATAGTTTCATATTTCTGGTCATTATGTTTAAGTTCTTCAATTAAAAGAATATGTTTGAAATTTTAGACCAAAACAGAATGTTGTTTATATATTGATTTGAAACTTATATATGCAGCGGAAAAAAAAATACTAAATATTTATTTAGGGTAATTTAGATTGAAAATTTGGCTGATTCATTCAAACCATTCAAATTTGTATTTTAAAAAAGTCATATAAGGCAATATAAAGTAAATATTTATCCCTCTCAAACATGATTTCAAATAAAATCCCAGTAAAAGTAAAAATTACCGATTTATTAAAAAAAATAGATTCTGTGGATTCTGTTTTTATTTCAATTGCAGAAAATAAACTGTCATGATATATTTTTTTTAAAGGGAAGTTTTACCTCGGAATATTTTCATTTTAATTTTGTTTGTAAATTATGTGTTGAATAAAATTTCCTTGACTAATATTAAATAACTTCAACTTTTTTGGGAGAGTATAGTAAAAACTCTGGTACACTACTAATGATACAAAAGAATAGTAAATAAAGATTATCATCTAAAATAAATAAATGAGCGAATTCCAAGGATTCTCAATAATGAAGGTTTGTTGAAATTGTTTATCTATTAATAATTAATTAATTGTTTATTTATTATTAATTAAAAATGATCTATGGACCCAAAATTTTTGGGAAACATTTTATTTTCGCGCACATACCATGTTTTTTAAAATAAAAAAATTTTCATGAGTTTTTTTCATTTTGTTACTATTATAAATATTCTAGTCTTATTGGAAGATTAAATTTTAAAGTTTTAAACCATTTTTCTTTGAAATCTAACTGCTTTTCGTCAATCATCTTTCATTTTGCTTAAAATAAAATACTCCTTTATTTAATAATAATAAAAAAAAAAAAAAAAAAAAACATTTAATTGTAATTTTTTGTCTTTCCTACCATAATTATTTGACTTAATATTTTTAAACAAGGGAATCTAATATTAAATTCACTTTTTGTTTACCAAATGTTAAAATTATCAAAAAAAATGGTAACTAGTATTAATTTTATATTTTCACTCTTTTTCCTTAAAAGTAATTTAGGACCTATTTGAAATAAACACATATGAATGTGAAATCCTATTTCTTAATAAGAGTTTCTCAAAAATAGAAGTAAATTCATTATATCCCAAAAATATCATTTTATATAAAAATTATTGAAAAAGTTAAATTACAAGAATATTTGCCAATTTTTAGGAAAATATCCTCTTTAAATTAAACAAAATTAATTTTAATAAAATATAATATTTTGTTTCCACTGTTTCGAACTGTCCTAACTCATCAAAAGACACTTACTGATGTTATGTAAAATAAATAATTAAAATGAGCAACATATTTTATATAAAGACTTTTTTATTAAAATTCATTTTGATTGAACTTACTCTCCTCCCATTGTTAAAAAGTTATATTTAACCAGCTCAACTTATTAAAATATTCACTAAACAATGTTTTTAGAAAAATGTATTTATATATTCCAAATCTTATATAAAATGAATGATAATTAACATTAAAATGTTAATATGAAATATTAAATAGAACTTCTAACCTGTGAATTGGAATATTTGTATTCTGAATATTACATCAGCTTAATTAAAAAGATGGCGGCCATTGACAATTTTGTTGTTTTGCTCGTTCATCTCCCTGGGCAAAGAGCCCGTGCTCCCAGGCTCCCTGACTAGGTAGGAGAAGCATGAATAACGCATGCGCGTAATTCAAATTAGATATTTATTAAATTATTATTATTATTATTTTAACTTATACTTATTATTAAATGTATATTAAAAAATTATATTTTTGAAAACGTTTAATATTTTATAAAAAATACCAGCATAATTTGTAGGTAAACTGACTTTTTGTGCTTATTAAATAACAATTCTTTTGCTATTTTCAAAAAAATAAAAAATCCGGTAAAAATTCGCTTATAATATAATATTTTGGTTATCATAATAAAATTCATTTCCTTAATTTTGTTTTTTGAAATTTTCTGAAAATCTTAAATGAACTTTTTTTTTTAGTTTATATAAAAAGAAAAAAATAATTTATAATTTTAAAAATTGTAATCTATTATTATAGGCCTATAAATATAATTAGAAAATATTTTTTTTTATTTTTCAGCAATTCTTTGAAACCAGAGACTCAAAAATCAGGATATTTTTTGTATAAAACAGGGATGGCCATAACGCGGTTCGGGAACGGTGTGCGGCTTTCGAAGGCGAGTGGTGCGGCTCTTATGCAAATAAAATTGATATTTGAAATATGGTAAACTAAAAGAGACTAATGTCCAAAAGTAATTATTTTATTTCATTACTTGTTAACAGTTATTCAAAAACATAAAAGTTACAAAGTCATTGCAAAACAAAATAAAATAAAAATATGATTGGTTCTATCAAGAAAATCAATGTACAATGTAAAAAAAATCTTTAAAAATTAGAAATTCTTTTGGTTACTTTATGAATGTTGTCTATCTTAGCAGTTGGTGACTTGTTAGGGCATTTCGGTCAATCTCAGTGATTCAAATATTCCTCTCTGGAATATGACTTCCAAAGGTAGTCTTAGCCACCCCTGGTATAAAGGGTATTATTACAATATAAGATTTTTTAGTCTTTCACCATCTGAGGCCACATATTAGATTAAATTCTCCATCCATATTTATTTAAGTTGGTAGCAAATATAATTTAAACAAATTTTATCGCTCAGGACGGGACTGAGCCTTAAAATGTGTGGCCAGACCACTACTCTGCTCCAAGGGATAGGGGCCTGTATAATAATTATGTTTTATTAATATAAAATGTTTCTAATTTTTAGCATTATGAAATAAAGATTCTATAATATCAAATCTTAGAGATAATAAATAAATAAAATAAACTATATAGGCCTAATTTAAAAAAATTAGTTTGACTTGCTCCTGATTATAAAAATGTATGATTTATATAATAACCTTTTGAAGAGAAGAAACATAATTTTTATAATTATTTAAACTGTTAGTCGATAAAAGCTTGAGGGCAGGGAAGGAATATAGAGAAAAAATACCATCTTTAGTTCGGGTAACTCGTTGACGCCATCCACGAACCACAAGGTGGAAGACCCTCAGTGTTTTCTATTTATAATCAATCAGTGATTTTCTTCCAGAAATATTCAAAACTCTAGGGGGGCAACATATATTCAAATTATTTAGATTAAAATACCATAACGCTAATTAAAAAATTAAAGATAATAAAGATGAATTTATTTTAGCCTCTTTTTAAGGAAAAAATAAATGTGTTGACATTAAGGAGCTACTCATGCGGACTCATCGGCAGTAGTCTCTCTGGTCACTTATTGTCTCTCGCAGCCTTTCCTGAGGAAAAACTGGGAAATTATTAATATATCCCTATGTTAATTGCTATTTGTTTTTTAATTCCAAAATCTCTACAATCAAGGTTAGCTGCTTTGTTTTATTTATAAAAATCAACACTTGTAATTCTAATTATCTTGCATTCAAAAGTACGTAATCGAGAAAGTCTCTAAACTTGTGTTTCTGTTTAAAGAATTTAAGAGAGATGTAAAAGAAGTTCTCAAAATATAATACCATAATTTGTGATTGGACATTTAATGTTAATTTTTTCTGGCAAGTAAAACTTAATTTCGAACAAGAGTATAACTTAATATTTACTTCTCTTAGTTAAGAATTAATATAATAAGAAGTCACAGCTGGTTTAAATTAATTTAAACTAAATATTTGAAATTAAACTTGGTTTAAACCAAAAAACCCAGGTTTAAATAAAAAATCTTGGTTTTTGGGGTTTTCCAAGAAAAACCTGTCTTTTTTCAATTCTGTATGTGATATTTATAAACATATATTCGAATTATCGACCAAATTATGTTTGAAAATAGTATATTCAATATGGTCCTAAACATTTCATTGTGAACAAAATCTATTATTTAGGCTGTTACTTCCTATTTCAAAAAGTCATCACAGCCATCATTTCCCATTTTTCTAGGTTGAAATTAAATATTGTGATATAAGGGAACATCCACTATCTGGTCATACGCGAAAAATTAAATATTTATAATCTTTAAATAGATCAAATTTGACATTATTTTATTATAACCAACCAACTCATTATTATTTTCACGTTTCTTCTCGCTTTTTACTTTCTCTTACCTATTTGCATTCTGTTTTCTGATTTTTTTATATAGTTTGAACTGAAAGGAAAGTTTTATATCCGGCCTTCGCAAAGCCTGATGCTTGATGAGGAGGCGGGAGAAAGATTAACATAGAGTGTATCTGTGAGAAGATTGATAGAGAGGGGCCCCTGTCCCTTAGAGCGGTGGTAAAGCTCTTACTTCATGATTTAAGGTAAGAGGTTCGTTTTCTACCCTGAGAGATAAAATTTATTTAAATTATTTTAACTACCAATTAATTTAAATAAATATGGACAAAGTCTAATTAGTCTATTAATGCATTAGTCTTTCTCTCAATGGGTGCAGGAGAATTGTCATTCTTAGTTCGGGTAACTCATGGCCGCCCTTCATGTCCTCAGATCTGGGACTGAATGGAAAAATAATCTATTCAATAAAAGTACTTTATTCTAAGTAAGTAAGTAAATATTTTTAGTTTTTTTATTTTTTTGCAAAAACTAAAGAATTAAAAAAAAAATTAATAATTTTAAATAATAATTAACCACACAAATTATAGCGGTTTTACTCTTTTAGTTAATTAATTTAATAATCAATTAAATATTATTTTCGTTGCTAGGAAATATTTTAAAAAAAGGGAATCCAACAATTAGAGTCTTAGAAAGTTATTGTAAAATTTGTAAATTAAATATTAGTGTCCTACGCGGCACGTCAAATGCTACATCTAAATTTAAAAAAAAAAGATTCCCTAAAGCTGTTTTTTTCTTAGTGTTTCCATTTGAATTACTGATTTATTTTTGAGATTACATTTATTCTGGTTAAATAAATTTTGCGCAATTTCAAAATTAAATTTGATTTTCTTTTAAGCTAAATATAATCAATAAAATAATAGTTTAAAGTTTGGCCACCAGAGGCCTTATCTGTATGCATACTTCTAGGAACTCGTAAAGATTTATTTATTTGAATTATTAGTGATAGAGTCATTGAAGAAGCAGAAGATTAAAAATAGAAAATTTGCCATTGACAGATTTTGATGGAGAATTATGATCTTTCCAACACAATTTTGTCTCTGGATTTTCTTAAGGTCTTTTTCGACATCTAAGGCCACTTACACTCTGTCCATATTTATTTAAATTAATTGGTAGCCAAAATAATTTAGATAAATTTTATCTCTCAAGCCTGGAATCGAACCACCGACCCCTAGATGATGAAGTAAGGGTTTTACCTCTGCTCCAAAGTACGGGGGTCTCTTTATTAGTCTTACTCATATTTTAGTCTTCTTTGGCATCATATAGATTCCTCTCATATATATTTAAAATAGTAGTCAATTTAAATAAATTTTATCCCTCAGTCAACCATTTTTAAAATTAATATATTTTGTGATTAAATTTAGAGAAAAACTAAGTAAAAGTTAGATTGTGTACTCATATATCTAATAACTTATACCTACCCAGCATACAGCAACGTTCTGGGCCCAGTAACATTGCTTTTACCCCCCTGCGACGTGCATTTGTTCGCCTATTCTGTGTGGGTATCGACCTTTCTAACTAATAAAACAAGGGCAAAGATGGAATATTACCGCAATGAATATATACGGTGGAAAATTTTACAAAGTTTTTTTTTAAATAATATCTATAAGTGATTAATTTAAATATTTATACTAAAAATATAACAGAAGACTTTGGCCAAGAGAAAGTTAAGTGTAAGAGACTTGAGGTAGGCACCCAACAAAATAGTACTATTTATTCTCGTCGACGTTTCGAATGCGTATTGCGCTCATCAGGACGCGTTCGTCTTTCATTATTCATTATTTATTTTTTTGTCTTCATAAAGACCCTTTCTTCGAAACGTCGACTAGAATAAATACTATTATTTTGTTGGCTGCCTACCTCAAGTCTCTTACAAAAATCTCCACAGCAATCCATCCTCTTATTGGAGAAAGTTAAGTGGTGAGCTTGATAATGGCATTTGGTTTACACTATAAGGACCTTAAAATATAGAATTTGTTGGAATATTTTTTTTCTATGTATTCCATATGTAAATAAGAAAAAGTAAAAAAGGGAATGGATGTATGATAGTCTGAGATTGGAAAAAATTAAGGCATTAGTTCAGTGACGAACCGAGGATAGAGGGTGCTGAATATTTAAGAGAGCCGCCTACCCATACTTTATTATTTTTAATTTTGTCGACCAACTGATGATTAGATAGGTAAAGTTAATGTAGTCATAAAAAAAATCGAAATTGAACTAATCTTCACGATGAGATAGGTGGCTGTCCGTAGATCAGAGATATGTGAAAAGGCAAGGAAGTCAACCGGTAGAGGTAGCCTCTATCGAAATAAAACTGATTGTAATTGTTATATGTCTATTTTACAAAGGTACTGATGGTTAATTTGCATAAATAATTGTAATATTCAATTGGACCAATTATAATATTTGGCAAAGAATAGAAAATTATAAGATATAAAAACTTTCTGGAGTTTTATTTCCATAGAGCCTACCCTACTGGCTGACTTCCTCCCCTTTTCACATATCTCTGAAATTGAACTAATGCTACCCAAAAGTGTTTTGAGGTCCCCTAAGTCTATTTAAGTACTTTTTGTAATGATGTCTTTGTGTGTGTGTGTGTGTGTCCACGATGCTTCAAAAATAAATTTTTCGATTGTGTTGAAATTTTGCACACATTAAATAGACCTAAATTCCGAGAATTGAATGATTTTTGTATATTGCACCATTAGGAGTGGAGGGAGGAGGGTGCAATATTTTTTGCTTACATAACAGTTTTTTTTATATATTCTAAAACTAGACCATCTCCCGAGAAAAATTATATACAAATATATCTAAATTGGTTGCAACTTTGTTAATTAATAAACAAAAGCAATGAATAATTAATTAAAATTAAATTTGAAAAAAATACATTAAATAAAATTCATAATTATTAATTAAATTATTTACAAAAAAATATCTTTTGACTCCTTGACTATTATTTGTTAGTAAATGATCGGCAAAGTTGACCGCTCGGGTTAGTCCGATCGATTTGTTTTGTTTATTTTTAAAATTTATTGCCAGTTTTATTATTTACATAGAAACATGTACATTATGATAATTTCCTATATTTTATAGTATATTTTTGTACCTGTAATTAATTAAAATGAGAGAAGGTTTTGTGGATCGGCTTTTTGAAAGGATGTTGGCAAATGGGTACATTTATTTTAGCTTTGGTTTAACAAGTTTCATTAAATTACAAAAAAAAAAAAGAAAGATTGATTGAATAATTTGTTGTTTTTTTTTTATATATATATACAAAACCTATTCTTTGACATGAATCAGTTTTTATATTTTGTTTGGAATTTTAGTTGTTTTCATAATCTTTAATTATATACACATTAAAAATTATCTTTCGTAATAACTAAGGTCTAGAGTGGCGCACACATGAGGTAAGACCTCTCCATCCCGACCTCTCAAAAAGTATTTTTTTTTTTTTATTAAAATATATCAAAAAAATAAAATAATATAAATGTATGTACAATTCCTTCATTCTCTTTCAATCAAATTATTTTTCTACATTAATTAATATTTTTTCTTCTAAGGGAGAGATGGAGATTTTTCCTCTTGAGAAATAATTTCCAAAATTAAATATTTTCCTTAAAAATATATTCTATATGCGCCACTATAATTAAACACTTGTCAAAAAATAATACAATAGCAAATAAATATTAGATATATATCCAAAAAATTAACTACCCGTTTTTTAATAAAAAAGAAAAGCAATTTCTTTTTTTATACTTTTTTTTTTACTATATTTGTTTAATTGACATTATTATTAAGGCCAACCTAGGACATGGCCTAGGCCGCAGCAACCAGAGGAAGGGGGCATATATACATAAGTTTTTTGTAGGTTTATATTATGCAATTTTTTAAATAGTGTAGTAGTGTAGTTTTAAAAATATAATGTGGTTAAAAGATTATAAAGATTGTATTAAGTGCTTATATGTTTTAAAAATAGATATTAGATTGAAAATTTTCAACTTTTTGAAGGGGGGAGAGGGTGGCGCCTAATTATGTGTTTTGGCCTATGGTGTAGAAATGTATAAATCTGGCCCTGTTTTTGAGTTATAACTTTTTGAATGCAATTTTGAACTTCATTGAAATTTTTTGAACAATGTTCTTCTGACAGCAGTGTGCCCAGGAAAAAGGCGGGGAAGGGGGAGGGGGTTTTGAAGTAAAGATCAAGACAATTTATTTTGAAAAAGACTACATTTTAAAATAATTATATTTTAGAATAAAAATAATTGTTTATCTAAATTTAAAAGAGTGTCATTAATAGAAGCAATGAGTTAAAGAAAGCGAAATGTGTAAAAAAAAGTCCTCCTGCTTCCATTGGTATGCCACTACCTTCTGAAGAGATCGAAAAAAATGAGGGGCCCGTAGTTGCGGAAAGAACTTAACCAAATTTTCTCAAGATCGATAAAGCCGAAAATGGATAACTATACTATAATTAAAGGTTATAATTCAATTTTTCTTTCAGTCTAAAAGTAGTCGTAAATAGAGATCAGCATTTATAATTTTGCAAAGATTTAAGCATTTATTAATTAATTAATGAAATGAGGTCATTTTTCAATCGGCATTATCTACCTAGACAAAATTATTAAACCTTGTATTAAAATTTTACTCTACGCTATAAATTCACCTATTGCACCTGGGTGGTACTATCTTTTTCGAACTCTCTAGAATAAGAAGGAATGTTACACAAACTAGAAAAAGATGACAAGAAATCATAAATAATATTGGCAATTATAGAAAATAGTAAACAAGATGTATACTTAAGAAAATTGTTTTTCTTCTTTATTAAAAAAATTGGTAGAACTTTGTAAATAAATTTAGTAAAGTTAACCAATTTTATGCAAGACGAAATGAGATGTTGAAAAAACATTACATATTTATATATGTATTGTAGTTTAAATATTTATAAGGTTTGATAAAAGACTCCATTTCAAAAAATTGAAGGAATATATATGACGTCAGGTTAAATAAATTGTAAATTTCGAAGCGATCGATTTCGTTATTTAATATAACATCATCAGACCCTGTGAAATATATGAGTATAAATTTGGTTTATTTCTTTTGAAATTATCAACAATAAGGAAGCTAAGGATTAAACCGAATTTATATATATGTATTATAATCAAATATTTTACACTAACATAAGGCCTGATGAGGTTATCGAAATCGATCGCCTCGAAATTTGCAATTAATCTAATAGCACATATAATTCTTTACTTTTTTCACTCATAAGGTTTTTGTTCTTTGTATTAAATTTAATTCTTCATTTTTCCATTAAATTTACAAAAAAAATATATAGAGAGTACAATATATTTTTAAATATAATATTTACATGCTTGTTTATTTATGGGTAGAAAAATAAAATTGAAATTTTTTTTTTTTTTTTTTTGATAAATTATAAATGATTTAACGTTTTGTATTTTGGGAATTATTTATTCATTCATTAATTTAAAAATATCATTTTATTTTAAAATAGAACTTGTTTTAGATTATGATTTTAAAGATTCTTCTAAATATCTAACAGTGTTTTTTAACCATTTTGTTTAAAGGCATCCCTAAGGATAAAAGATTTTTTGTAAGTGTTTTATTATTCTATCAAAAAAAATAAAAAGATAGGTATTTATATCTTAATATTAAAAAAAATTTGTATAAAATAAAGATTTTCCTAGAGCTGACATCGTCTCTTTCATTTATGACACCCAAGTTGAGAATCACTCTTCTAAATATAAATTTGGTTGAGAAGAATTTGTTTCTCTCTTTAAATTCCTTTTTTTTTTAATTTAAAATGAAATATATACATAGAATATCATTGATTGTAACTTAAATAAGTTAGACTATTAATTATAAATTAATAAATAAATCAAAATGAATCATTTGGGGCAACAAGTAAAAAAAAAAAAAAAAAAAAACAGTTAAAGTGGCAGATCCTGTCTTCGACAAAGAAGAGTTGGAAAATTATTTGTCTAGAGGAAGAATGGAGAATTAACTATCGTCATTTTTATCTACCATCAACATCATTTATTTATGTATATATAATGGCGCTGGCAAATTCTCCATTTTTTCTCTTGATATTTTCATCCAGGATAAAATATCAATGATGAAATCATTTGTGTTTTTTAACTTCCAACCCACTTACTTTCTCTTTAAAACTTTTATTGATTTTTAAATTTTGTATTTTTTTTTTTTTTAATTTTTAAGCTACAATATATTTTTAAGCCATAATATAGACTCCTGAACTTCCACCTTTAAGATCCGTCTGCATGTATATATTTATACAGGATCAGTCAAAACTTATTTATGGAAGTGAAGATAATATGGTGCAAATTTCAATGTTAAAATTTTGTTTCGTAGAAAGCCTTGTTTTTCAAAGCACGTGATAAACAGACGCCTTTTTCATACTTAAAAGAATCTAATTGTGTTTTCGACCACTTCTCTAGACCTGATCTGCAGCGGATCCTGAGAAATGATTAGAAAACTATAAGAATGATATATTTACAAATAAGCGTAAAATTTTCAAAATTTCCTTATTACAAAAAGGAAATGAATAAGTTATTATAATATAATAATGTTGGGAGGCATTAAACATATACTTAAGAATATAAAATATTATTTAAGTATGAAAAAATTACTTCCACTTTAACTGCTTAAACTACTTAGATACATAATTTAAGTCTAAAATAATAATATGTTTAAGAAATACTGGTAAATGGCGTTCTAGGGATATAAGTAGGTGAGATTCACAAAATTTTCAAAACATTGTTTTTTGAAATTTCATTATTGTCTTTCCGAAAAAATAATATATAAAAATTACAATTTTGTATTATTAAAAATTTAAATATAAAAAATTAATGAAATGAATTTATATTAATTTCGGTAACTTGAGGAAATATAAAAATTTGGATTTTCACAAATGAAAGCTTAATATTTAAAGATAATGTAATTGTTTTTCAATTCATACTTTTATTTTGTTATATTGAAATAAAAACGGTTCTACATCTAATTAATTAAATATTTCAAAACAGCAAAATTTTGTAAGAAAAAATTTTTTTCGGAAAAACATCTTTTGATATATCGAAAACTCATCTACATATTATACAATCCTTCTAAAATATATAAAAGTTGAAATTTAATAAATAGTTCAATATTTAATTTAATGTGAAACCTAATTTTTATTGAAATTTGCATGATTCCTTGGCTGACCATTTATATAAATATATAAATACAAGTCTTTATAGGTACTCAAAAAATTTGTCACTTATTCTCTGTTGAAAATGGAAGATCTTTGTCTTCTGTAAATATTACAATCATATGAACATTTGAACATATTTATTTACAAATTAAAATGTATACATGACAACCAATAATATTAAAATTTACATAGAAAAATTCATAAATAATTTAATCTATATAAATTAAATTTTTAATAATATTAACAAAAATATCGGTTTAAAATATGTAGGAATCGAAAATACTGAATATCAAAGTGTTTTAAAATTAATTAAATTAAAAATATACAGTTTAAAAAGTAGACTGTTATTAAAAAATAAATAAAATAGATTAATCTTTTTTTTTTTAATCTTTATAGCTGGAAGAAGCTTGGATATTCATTCAGAAGAATAGATAAAATAATTTTTAAAATCTCATTTTGTTCGCCTGTCTCTGTGATACTTTGTTTTTAATAAAATTTTTTATCAATTAATATATATAATTTTTTTTTCTTTTATTAAAAAGAATGGACAAGGACGCTATACTTTGCTACGTCAGAAAAATATTATATTGAAATATTTCATGTATCCTTAAAAAAAATAAGAAATTCTTCCCCCACTTTTTAAATGTCGTATGAATTTTGTTTTAGGAGAAAAGTATGCTGTTTTTTCGGCATCTAAGGCTATTTAAATTTTAACGGTTGCCGCAATTGTTTTTGGTTGCGTTGTTTAGCGAGACCTTTCAATCTTTATCTTAATTTACGAGACCGGGGTAACTACTTTATTTGAAATAGAATATAAAGAATATACATATTATGAGAAATTCTCCGCCAAAATGTTTGGATTATTTAAAAAATAATCATTTAGATATTTAAGAGGAGGAATTTTTTTCTCTCCAATCACTAATATTATTATTTGTGATCACTAAACGTTTTTGTGAATAAAATCAATGAGAATATAAGTATGTGTGGGAGGGAGAGAGCTATACATATAAATAACTTTAAAAAAAAAAACGGATATTTTTTTCTTATAAAATATATATCAATGGTGGGCTAAAATATATTTTTTTCAAATAACGGCAGATTATTAATTTTATTTATTATTTGGCAACAATAAAATGACAAATGAGAAAAATTTAATTTTATTATTATTTTTAATAAAATTTGGAAATAAAAGATAATTTATAACAATTATTTTTTGCTTTTCTTTTCTATGTAAAACTAATTAGAATCTTTAAAAAATATACCATATTATAATCGATAAGTGATCAAGATTAAATTTTTTTGTATTAAAACATTACTTATTAAGCAATTATAAATTTTTGTCGGAAAACTAAAAATGGAATAAGTCGAAAGTGTTTCACACACCAAATAATATAAATATTATTTATTTTTTACTTTAATTTATACATTTTTTCCTTGAAGGAAACAATAAATCACAAATAGGAAAATTTAATAAATCCTCATAGGCATTTACATTTATTATTATTATTATTATTATTATTATTATTATTATTATTACTTAAATAAATATGGATATAAATGTTTTATAAGTTTCGAGATTTTTTAAAAATATTAACAATTAATTGCTATACTTGATGTATTGTCTGAAATATCAGTGCCTAAGCTCATACTTTTACTGTCTATTTCGTGAGTATCCATATTG
>JAAAKE020088245.1:0-17550 GCA_010014785.2 Anisolabis maritima | reverse complement strand
AAGCAAAATGCCGTCCCTCAAAATTTGCCGCTCTGATTCGAAATCAAATATTCGTTCTTTTAGGGAATTTTATGTACACTTAGTGCAATTGTAGAACGGAAGCAACTTGTTTTCATCAAAATTCAATGCAATATCTTTTCGCTTGTATTGCCCTTTCTTTCTTTGCTATTTAAAGATTTTAATAAAATATTCAGCTATTGATAATCAATCGATCCTTATTTGCATATAATGACATGGAATATATTGTTATTTGTAACGAATTGGAGAAGGAAATGCATTTGGCGGTGGGCGGTTAATCGATAGACTGTATTAATGATGGATGGTTTGTCAGCATCCCCAGGGATCCCCCGGGGCTCCATTCCCCGGGGAGGCGGTCGAGTCTTTAAACGCTGAGCTCGTCTAATCCCAGCGATCATCCTTGTCAGAGTCATCTCTCCCTCACCCGTCTTACATGGTCGGAGTCATTTCTCCCGTCCCCCGAAGTGCGCCATTGATTTTAACTCGCCCCTTCGTCCGAATGCAACTTAACCTACTTAGAAGGGACCAAGCCCGAGGTGGCTAGCAGTTAAGTGTTCCTTTTAATAAGAATTTTATCTGTAAAGGAACATTAGGAGCAGATAAGTATAAAAATGGAATTAGTTTTTTTACTAGATATCAATTAGCAAATAACACTAGCATGACATGCCCATTTACCATTTGCCTAACTCCCCAACAAACAAGCCTAACTTATACTTTTTCCCAATAAACTTTTTTATTTTATTTCATTAGGAAAGAAATGAAACAAATCAAAATTTAAAAAAAAAATAATGTTCGGACCACTTTAGAAAACAAAAAGAGAAAAAAATTCCAACTTGAAAAAATCGAAGTACCTTTAAAACTCTAATATCTAAAAATCCTGTCTTAATCCGCCTTAGGTCATGAACGAAATATAAATTCAAAATTCCGTTAAGTGGGCTGAGCTGTGGTTTTTTTTATAATGTAAATAAATATGTAAATACGATTACAATAAAAGTCAAATTTTTCATTTATTAATTAGGTATTTGTTGTCGACATGAATTATGTTTTAAAACCGCGATCGCCGACCAGTGGTGGCCTTTAGGGCCGTTTTTTCAATTCAATGTATGCATGTTAAATTTAAACTTTTAATATATAATATACAAGTATATGTAAAGCACACACATGTAGTCATTATTATATTTAAACACATGTTTTTTGTTAAGTATTTTCGTCATCTGAGGCCATATATGTTCTATATAAAACTAGCTGCGAAGCCCCCCTTCGATGGGGTACGCCCCTGTGCTCTTTGTCTCTTCTGTGGAAACATATTTTGTCTATCTCAACGAAAACTATGGATTCGGCACTAATCTCGATCATTCTAGACATTTTATTTTTTGCCCTTCTCACCCTCATATCGACATCTTTTGGCTTTTCAGGTTATCATTAAACAAATGTTGATATCGCTTCTAATTAGTAAATAATAATAATAATTATTATTATTACAAAACTTTTTATATCCTATCTTATGTAGTCGTATAAGGGGAGGGATATGTTTAGCAGCCCATGAGTTGTCCGTTCCCTTGGTGTACAGGTAGAGGTCTCGCCTCAAGTTCCGGAAGACAGAGGTTCGCTTCCCATCCTAAACTATAAAAATTTATTTAAATTATATTTGCTAACAGTTAATAGAAATAAATAAAGCCTAAGATGCTGAAAAAGATTTAAAACAAAATTTCCGCGAGATTTCAAATTTGGAGTTTTAGTTCGGGAAATGCAAAAGGTTGGCGACCATTGTTTTAAAATGATGAACAAATTTGATTGAAGTTTAATTTTTTTTAAATATGCAGAATACATAAAAATTTGATGAAAAATAGATAGGTGATTATCCCAAAAATATTATTGTCAATCAAGGGGTAATTTTGAAGGGATTAGTGGAATAAAATTTTTCTGACGGTAGCGAATAAATAAAAATTAGTTAATAACGCGCCAAGCAGTGCTGAAATGTTGATTTCCAATAATAATTTGATGTTCTATTGAAAATATTATTTTTCTATGAATTATCTGTAATTCAGCCATTTTTAAAAACACTAAATATTAATGGAATTAAAATAAAAAATATACAAACTCTGATGAAATCTTTCCCGATTTTAATGCAAACACAAACACACAGGGGACAATAAATAAGAGAGAGTCAGGCGATTGTATTGATTGACAGAAATAATGTAAAGTTATTTTAAGCAAAAAGTTTTATTAGGTAAAAAAATAGAAAAAAGTTTGAATAAAATATAACCTATTGAAGAAGAAAAAATATTTAAAAGTAATAATTTATTTTAAAAATTAAAAAGTTTTCTTGATATAATAGTAATAATACAAAATAACAAGGTAGATTGACTTCACTATTTCCTAAGTGCCTTTTATAGCCAGAGCTACTAAATACTAGAAATAAAAGCCTTTGCGGAAAAAATTAACTCTTGTAACTTTTCAATATGATCAGGAGAAACTGGAGAAATATTGAAAAGTTAAGAACTCTCCCTTCATAGACCCCAAGGGACTTATTTCTCAAGTGATCAATGTATGTTCTCAATGTTATCTCATAGATGACAAGGCAAAATTTTTCCCTAGAAGGGCCAGTAGGGACAAAAAGAAATAAGGGCTAAGAAGTTTTTGGACTTTCGGAATTACAAACCCACTAAAAATGTGTGATGTTGATGGTTATAGAACCTTGCGTCAAAACGAGAAAATGGTGAAGTTGGGTTGAAAAACGCTGTTCTAGAACGTACCAATCAGGGGGGGGGGGACAACTTCAATTGGGCCCGTGGTCGTAAACCGCCATCTTAGGAGGTGTGGCCAAGAGCCACTAAGATATCATATGACCAACCATCATAACCAACCTAAGTTTTTTTATTTGAAATTAATGTTTTTTTTTTCTTAAATCAGCAATCAGTTCTTTAATTACAAAAACTAATTTTTTTTTTGTCCTTCACAATTAACAAATGTTTGTATATGTTTTCAAAAGATTAAAAATTTTTTTAGATTACGAATAAAGGATAAACTCTTCTCAAATACTTGTTCTAATTCAATTAATAAGAAGGTAGGATACGTCAACTTTTTTTTTATATCAATACTTGCATATTAAATGTCCGAGACTAAAATTGCTTTAGATTTCCAAAAGATCCAAATGTTTCGAGAATGGATGACATTATCAGGACATAATTAGAAAAAAAAGATTTTGTTCATTGCATTTTCCGGAAAAACAATTAAATATTTTAGGTAATGGGTTGAAACGAAAGGCTGTTTCTGATATCCTTATTCAACCATCCGTTATTTTGTCTGGTATTATTAATTAATGTGGGTTAAGAAAATGTAAAAAATTTTACAGAATGCTCTGAGGGGTGACAAGTTCTGAACCCGGAGCAATTTCATCTTTTGAAAATACTTCTTTTGATATTAATGTAAATTCGTCATCTTTGGAATCATTTGAAAATAACGAAACCTGCTCAGCAACATCCCAAAATGTAACTAAGATGGAAATAGAAAGTTTATTTAATTTCCGTCTAAATCAAGATATGAGTAGTGCTCTCTGGTTACAGATAGACACCCATTTTCTTATGAAATAAGTCAAGCAATCAACCCACAAACTTATTACTCACCAAGTACTTCGACGTCAAGAATTAATTTCCCAAAATATTTAGATTTGCAAAAAAAATTACTCCGGATAAACGAAAAGTTTTGCAATGCCTCCGGGATTATAGACAAAGAAATATTCGTTTAAAACATAAATACCAAAATTGTTCAGATCAACTCAAGATCGCCCAAAGTTTATTAAATAACCAAGACATTATTGATGTTGTTTGTCTCTGGTAAAATTTCTCTCCTAATGAAAGAACTCTGGGTTGGAGAATTTAAAAATTTGAAATGACAACTTTTACTTTTTTTTAATTTTGACAATTTAAAAAAAAAATTTATTTTTACCCTATTTAAAAAATAAAATGTTTCATTTTCATTTAATAAAACTAAATATTAAACTTTTATTAAGAGGGTGGTTTAAGTGAGTGGAACAATATTCATGAATATTGTTTAAAAAAATAAACTTAATGTTTATTCAAATTTTTTTAATGTTCTCTACTTTATTATACAATATTTGAAACGTCTTTTTTTTTTTTTTTGCTCATTTTTTTAATTACTGTCTATTTTTTCCTAGGATCATTAGAATTATCGTGGATCGTATTTTTCCCCCACACTTCGGAGAAAGTCTATTAAACAAGAAATTTGCATAGAGCTAGAAGCCCTTTGAGCCTTCCGCCCATTATCATTCCTTTCTTCTTCGGCCCTACCCTCTTTTCCCTTTCTCATCTTTGACATTCATTCTCGCTTTTACGGGATTTATGTTTCTAAAATGCATTCTATTAAAAACATAAATGCGAGCAGATTAGAAGGGTGTTTTAATACTGGGAAATATTGTTCGTAAAATATTTTTTCATATATTCTATTACTCCACCGACATTAAAGTATGGTATTTAATTTAATTAAATATATTTCTAAATTCTAGTAAAGATATAAAAATTATATAATCTTTATTAAACAAGCTAATCTTGTATATACCTATATTACCCAGAGGCGTAAAATAGGGTAATTATCCCCCCCCCCCTTATTTTAATTTTAAGTCTATTTTCGGTTGCCGAGGCAATTTAGAGCTTTATAAATATTCTCTATATATAATTCTCTTATTCCTTTGAAACTATTTAAAGCACATTTAAATACATACTAAAAATAATTTTAACAAAGGTTTATTTCTTTTTAACCCTATTATATGCGCTTATAGTTTCAACTTGTGATAATTGTGAACAACTTGTGAAAATAATGGATTTTTTCAAATATTTGGCATATCTCAAAAGAATTTTTAATTTATCTTATAAAAATTGTTTTAAAGTTGTTAAAGAAATTAATGTAGAGAGTAATATTTCTTGTATTGATCTTATCATTTACTAATAACGTTTCGGTCGTTAATTGAGATGATGTGGTTATATAAAGATAGGAGGGGGTAAAATTTTTATTTTTATTTTAAAATTCATTTTCTCATCTCATTAAAAATTATTTGAGCCCTTCCCCTGACCCTTCCCAAATGTAATTTTTATCTTTCAGATATATATGATCCTCCTTGGTCTATTGTCTCCCCATCAGTATAAAAAAAAAAACTAATTTTGTCAAGAAAGTGAAAATATGTGAATCTTTGTCAAAAAATCAAATTCCATAAAGACATATCTGCCCACCCTAGACAAAGCAAGAAAACACTCTGCCACAATAAAATATAATATTATGCATTTACGTTGAGAATTTTAGAAAACTACAAAAAAAAACAAGAATATTTTTTTTTTTTGGGTTGTGTCAGTTTTCTTGCAGCAAATGTTATATTCAAAAACAAAAATAAATATAAAAATAAGAAAATAAAAAAGAGAGTGAATATCATAAGAATAATACACTCTTAATTTCTAAATTATTAAGCCCATGGGTCAAAATGATATTTTCATTTTAAATATTTTAATATACATGTATATTTTAATATTTATATTATAAGAGGGTGCGGTTAAAGAGCTGTACGTACGACCACCGAGGCTACCCTTACAAACCACCACCCCAAATCCACTTTCTGAATATTCATTTGTATCTTGTTATTCTCATTCCTACACACCAATACATCTCTACAGGTTGCTTAATAAAAAGTAAACCTTTGGAAAATACACCAAAAATCTATATTGTTGGAATATTAAAGGCTTTTCGAAAATAAATGGATGTGTCTGGATGGAATGATAAATGTATATTTGTGTGTGTATGACAATGAATGGATGAGTTTATATGGAATGTGTTAAAGTGTGATATGACCTAGAGGGATGGAGAGCATATTGGAACGGAGGGGGGAGAACCGTATTTCTAATTTATTTTGCCTAAATGATTAAATAGTTGTTAGGTAAAGAGAAAGTTAGTTCATTGCATAGTTTCAGAGCATTTAGCATTTATAAGGAAGTCATATCCTTTAAGACAAGAGTAAAATAATAAATAATAATAATAAATATCTGGTTTCTAGATTCAAAGTGAGTTGTAGTCAAAGGAACAGAATTATACTTCATTTTATATAACTTCAGCACAGGGCCTAGGCGGTGGATTTTGAGAGGCGGCATTTTGCCTTATTAATTTAAAATTTAATAAAAAAAATTACGTATTGAAAAAAATTTTAATACGGATTATTTAATAATTTATTTTATTTTACTGATTTCTACAGTTTCTAATTGAAATTTAAGTTGTTTTAATATGTGTATTGTAATATAATTACTTTTGTATTTAATTATTTATAAGAATATAATTAAATTTATTTTTTTTTGGAATATGGAATCATAAGTTCCAGAGAACCTATAATGTCAGATGCAACCAGGAAAACAGGAGAAGGAGAAGGAGCGAGTGGATTCTAAAAGGTGCTTGTTGAGGTTGGATTTGAAAGATAAGTATGTTTTAAGTTTTACTTTTTTAATTTTTATAACATTTACAAAAATATATTTATTGATTTAATAAGATTTAACTTATTACAAAAAACCCATATTCAAAATTTTTGTCCATGAGGGGCAGCAACGCCGGCCCTGGATAGTTATGAAAATCTGCGGCTTAAATGGCAGGGATCACATTGGGGCTTAAAATATGACTGAAAGGAGAAGCAAACCAGCCCCTCGCACACCTGACTTTTGACTAGATGGGAGGAAAAAGTCTGGCATATAAGGGAGAGAAGAAATGCCAGGTTTAGCTCTGGTCACTCACTAGATGTGAGCTTCTAAGTGAAATAAATAAATAATAATAATAATAGGAGCTGTCTGTATTTTTGAGAAAACTACCAAAGATTTGACCCTATTAATCTGGTTGCCGGTAATTACTTATAATTAAAACCACATTAAAATACAATATTTTTTCCAAAATAGTCCTTCTATTTTAGAAAAGCAAGTCTTTGTAGATGTTGCTGTAGATTGGCCTGAAGAATGTGAAAGTTATTGTATTAGATATTTTAAAGAAAAAAAAATGATCTTTACACATAACAGTTTAGTGTATTATTTAAGGGTTCATGATAAAAATAATAATACAATATTTTATAGAAACTAATCATGAAGTAGTTGCTTGCTATTTGAAAATAGGCTTTATGCAGGAGGTTTTCATATAAAAAAATTATTTTATACAAAAATAATTATTAACTATGAAGTTTTTATTTTTCTTCTTACAAATGCAAATTGTTTTGGCTTGTCTAGCATATCATCTTCAGAAGAAATGCTACAAAATATACCAATGCACAAGACATTAGTTAAAATAATTAAAGTTCTTAGTTATTAAAATAACAAAATATGAAAAAATTGTTTATTTTGAAGCTTTTTGTCTGAAGATGGTATGCTAGATATGCCAAATCAGATTGCATCTGTAAGAAGAAGAATAAAGTCTTTATAATTAATAGAAAAATTTATTTTTGTATAAAATAATTTTTTTTATAAAAATTCATAAGACGTATTTTCTAATAGCAAGAAACTACTTCAAGATTAGTTTCTATAAAGTAAATTTTTGTTCTATATTCATTGAATTTGAAAATAATTTATTTTTTAACCTTTGTTTGCTCAGCAAAATGTCACCCCTTCCACATACTCAATAATGAAGTTACATTAAATAGAATATAATTAAAGAAAAAAAATCAAAAACTCTTATATTACAACGGGTACAAGTCTTTTTGCTTAATTACTTAATTTTGGAATGTATAATGCTAAAATAAAAGAATGGAACGCTTAGGCTTTTATATTCAATATTAAATAATATATTCCAAAATAACAGGGCATTTAATAACCAAGACCACATAAATAAATGCTAAACATCTACAATAATGATAAAAATTAGTTTTATTTAATGAATAATTTAAATGAAAAACATAAAATAATTTAATAGTTATATCCTCCATTTTGGATTAATGTTCTTTGCTTAATAGGTCCTACGGGTCGACAAGTGAATTGTTCTGCACTCATTGGATTGGTCTTTAATGAGGGAGGTCAAAGGTGAGAGAGAATTCTCTTTAGAGGAGCTACAAAGCTAATCGATTGCCCATTGAATGATTAGGGCTTTCTACCATTTATTAATAGCTACTACCAATTTCCTCACCTCTTTTGGAGGTTAATTTGGATTAAAAATAAAAAATTGCCAACGAAATTGCACCACTTTTCCGAAATTCGGTAACGATATCCTCTGGGAATATAAGATGGTCGCCCTCAACCCTATCGAGTATGCGAGTCATGCTATATTCATTTTTATTGTTATTTTTAGGTTCATTTGTCTTTGCTTTAATTGAATTTTTTTAAGCCCAAGAGATTAAATAACATTAAATAAATGGTGATATATGTTTATTATATTATACCCAATTTTTTTTCGTTATTTTATAATAAATCCGCTCCCAAGCAACGGATTGTTATGAAAATTGGTCCAGGACTAAATACCAACGTCTTTATTATTATCCCCGAATTTCAAAAGATTTGGTCCAGCGGATGCTGAAAAAATGATAGTGTGATAAACAGTGAAGGGTCTTTTTTACCGTCCCCTGCGGACTAATTCACTACAAATTTTAATACCTTCTTAAGCACTCTTACGGCTATAAATCTTGTGGTTTCATCACTTCCGATGAGGGATACCAGAGATCATAAGCCAAAATAAAACCTAAACACATGAACACAAACATATACGAACATTAAGATTTTTTTTTGGTCCCTTTGACTTGAAATGTGAAGATATTTCTAAAAAATTTGTGCGTTAATTTTTTCATTATCATAAAGCTTTCCCCCTTATATATTTATATTGTATATAATAGTGTTGGAAAGTAAAAACTAAAATAAAATTAGCAATTAGCCGGAAATAAAATAGGAATATGAATATAATTAATATATCTTTTTTCCTCAAATATTTCAAGTCCTAGTTATTTTTAGATTGGATAATATATATATATAAATTTTTATTCCAATTAAGCTAATTGACTCAAATAAAAAAAGTTTGCCCGAGTTCTTCATTCGTTCGATTCGCGTTGATTCGCATCATTTAAAATGGGTGGAGAGGAAGAAAAGTAAAGAAAGCGAATTTTACGTCATTGCGGCATTCGAGCGAGAAACACAAACATTCGACGAATAATCGTCGAGGAATGAAGTAGTGGTGGTGTTGGTAGTGAAAGGGGAGATTGTTTTTTATGGTCATGGACGAGACAGCCATAAAAGGAATCAATTAATCGGGGTCAACCAACTCTATTATATTTATTATATATCAAAGGTTATAAAATAACGAATATTTTTTATCACAGTCTTAAGTAATACATTAAATAGGATATATGTACTGAGCCTTTTTTATGAGATATTACTAGAAAAAACTCACATTTTTGCCAAGTAATTAATAAATTTACACCAAAATATACAAATTGCTAACTTTTAAAAGATGGAAAGATATCGTAGGACTATTTTGGATAAAATATTTTTATGTGGATTTAATTACCGGCAATATAAGCAACCAGCTCAACACGGAAGCATCTTTGGAAGTGTCCTCTAAAATAAAGGCGCCTTATTATTATTTATTTATTATTTTTATTATTGTACAAACATTTGGTGTATGTGGTGAACACAACACACATACACGCATCTTCACCATCATAATGCTTTACAAAACCCGCCCATTAGTCGGGTTTTCCCAAAAACCGTAAAACCTCTTAATAGTTGGGTTTATCCATTAAGCCTCCATTAGATTTCGGCACTCAGTATTGCTGGGGGGGGGGGGGGACTTTTAGAGCCAAGTCCTAAAAAAAGGCTTGTAACCACAACATAAGTATAGAACACGTCGTTGCGACTTCAAACATTCCACTTTGATTCCTTTTCTCTGTAAATAAGTAAAAATTATTTTTTTTAATTATTGTATATTTTGTGAAATCCACATGTAAATTAGAAAATAATAATATTAACATTTGTGACATCGGTGGTTCCTTTGCCATTGTTAGGATTAAAAAATTAGAGTTACTACTAGTTCAGATAAAGGGGTAGAAAATAATTTCACTTAATAAGTTTTTAGTCTATAAAAAATAAACGAACAAATAAAAATATACAGACGTAGATTAATATAAATTTCTAAAACCCCAAGAGTTCTATAAAACTTTATTGCACATTTTGAGATAATTTAGCTTTTGATTGAGGCTTTATTTATTAAAATCGGAATTGTACTTTATTATTAGCTTATATATAGAAAAATAAATTAAACATCTTTTTTATAATAAAAATAAGAAATTTCAAATCCTCAAAATTTACATTTTACATAAAAAAAACCCTCACAATTAGCTTGTTATTTTCGTTTAAAAAAAGTACACTCTACATATTTTAATCGAATGAATTTTGAATTATAAATTTATACAATGTAGAGTATTTCTTAATGAAGAGTTTTTTGTTAATCGAGAATAACGTACCGATTTTAATGAGGTTGTGATATGAAAAGAATATTCCTATAGTTGAATAACACACGAGGTACCATTTTGGCAATCCTAAAAATCTTAATCCCACTCTATTGCGAAAATATGCCCTGCAAAATATCTCCAACCAATCATAAAGACACTTCCTCATTTTGATCTTCCAAAAGGGAGGAAGAGGCCGCCTATATTCAACTAGGAAGAGGAATTTGGCGAGCTTATGACTTCAAGTTTCTTAGATTGAATCTAGTTTTATAGACTCGCATATATTTTGATTTATTATTAATGTTTAATGTACGTTTGAAATTATTACAGCAAAAACAAATTTATTTGGCAACTACAGTTGACCTTATAAAATAAATATATTTGTTTTCGCCCTCAAAAAAAAAAAAAAAAAAAAAAAAAAAAAAATTGGTGTTTTGCCAATTGGAAATGGGATCAATAGAATATAGAGTTGACAAAAATATGAATTCCATTTAGAATGCATTTTTCAAGATTTTTTTTTAATCTAACATCATTAATTAAAGAGTTTTTCAGATAGAAGGAAAGTTGAAAGCTCTTGAAGGAATCAAAAAAAAAATGTTTCTCTTTTTTAATGAGTAAAAAAAAAATGTTTTTATGATTATAAAAAAAACATCGAGGATTAGATAAAAAAATTCTAACGAGAGGTTTAATACCTTCTGTAGGTAGTAGTACCTGGAGTCGGAGCACGGGTTATTTTTAATGGTCAAGAGTCAATAATAGAGACCTTTCAAAGTTATGACTTTTGCAATTTGACATAAGACCTAAAGATAGTTCATAAAAAGTATGCTCCACCAAACAGAAACACCCTATATATATTTTCCAAATGATGAAATCTAGCGCAATTGATTCCTCGCACCAGATTTAGGAAATAATCCAAATTTCATCAAAATCGTTAGAGCCGTTTTCGAGAAAAAATTTACATATATATATATACATACAAGAATAGATCGTTTAATAATAGTAGATAATGATCACACGCTTGTTATATTTCTTAATTAATTAAAATATTTTAAAAGAAAAAGTTCTAGGAAGGAAATTGAGTAGAGTTATGACAAATAATGTGGCCAGCTAGTTGGTTGCAGAACATTGCTATGCGTATATGTGGAAGGGTTAGAAATAGAAATAGTAAGAAGTATATAGAAAGTTAGGCATTGCAAGGATAAAAGTAGAGAAGAGAAGATAGGTATGTAAATATAAACATTTCATGTAGTAAAAATAACAAAGATAACAAGAGAAATATAAATAAAATAAATAAATAAATGATAATAATTTATATGAGTGCATAAGTATAATTATAAAAAAGATATAACATATCTAGCCATAAATATACAAAGAGGAAATGCTCCAACTCCACCAATTCAAAGCTTTAATCCCATAACACCTTTAGCCTTTAGCGGCCCTCTTAAACTCCACCAGTTAATATGGGTAGGCTGATGCTGGCAAATGGTTATTTAAATTTGTAATAATTATACAAGAGAAAAAGGAATTTTGTAAATTTATGCCTATTTAATTTATTAATTTATTGAATATATTTGAAAAAATAAAATAAATTAAAATTAAGCTGAAAATAATCCATGTAAGTAGCTTGGTCAGTGCGTTGAACTGAGGATTACTTTCACCACGGACGATAAGAAAGTTTATATCTGGCCAACATGTCCTATTTCCGCACGATGCACTGACAGAGCTGCTAAGCTATATGCTAACACCACGAGGAGCCAGTATTGGGGGTCCTTCCTCCCAGCCCCTGGGTTAATCGTTCATTGGTATGCCAACTCGGGTGAACCAGAAGAGCGGATGACCGGCACATCGAAAGGCAATCGATGATTAGTGGCAATTCAGTTAACAGCACATTGGTTTATCATGTTGCGGACCCGTTAACAACCAGCATTAGGCGATCACCGGCTGACACGGGAACATCGCAGATACCCTTGATCACAAGCAGTGAATACACTACATTATACATCGACCGACAAGTCGTCCCGCCTTTATCCCGCTGTGCGATCCAACTGCATCGGCTCTCTGGTACTGAACATCGTCTTCGTCGAGATTTGAGTCCTGAGGCGTTTCCCGGTCACAGCCCGATAAGTCGTCGTACCCGGTTGGCCTTTCCAACCTGCTGAGTGGCAAGTCACCCTCAGCAGCAGCTTCGAGCAAGGTCTACGCGGATCACCGTAAGTCGTCGCAGGTCGGAACAGGCCTAGGCTCTCATTTTTTTATTATTCTAAATTTATTTTCACGTTTTATAATAAAATTTCCAAATTAATTTGTTTTTCCTACCAATCATTTTCTATCAATCAATAAAATATAGATTAGCTACGTAGAAAAATTTTAATTCACGTATATCAATTTTTTTTTATTTAATAAAAAAATTAAATAATCAAATAAAAAAGAACGAAAAGTAAATATTCTGAATAAAAGAGTTGAAAAATGGGAGGTGATAAAATAAATAAAAAGAATTAAAACGAAATTGGTAATCAGCAGAGCAGAGTAGAGAGCAGTTGGGGTAAAGGGGTGTCGTCTGCAGACTGGCATCGACCAGACCGAAGGGCGCCGGGTAAACTCTGCACCCTGCACCCTATACACTCTAACGCCCTTTTGGCATGCATCCCACCCCTACTTTTATCAAGCGATGTTCACCTGAGTGAGAGCAACAAGGGAAGTTTATTTTTTTATTAATACTATGCCATAAATTTAAAAAAAAATAGTTTTTAAATAAAAAAAACTGGTCTGAAATTCCATTGACTTAATCAATTAACTTATTAGATTGTACATGTTAAATATATTTGGGCCATTAAGCTTCCGTCCTTATAAGAGAAGGTGTTTTTCAGGTAGAACAACCCGAAAGGCGAACTAAGTTATGTGGCCGCTTTTAGAATTTTAAAAACCTCCCACAAGCATCTTCAGGGGTTCGCGCTCCCCACTTTGAAGACCATTGCTATCGGCTAATGCAGGGGTCCCAAACTTTCACCTACATCGTCCATTCACCTAACCTCAGCTGGCAGAATTCATTATTTTTTTTTTTTTGTTTTTTTTATTTCTAAAGATAACATTTTTTTACAAGCAGCAACTTGTTTTCCCTGCATTTTGATTTGATATTTCATTTTTGAAAGACATGTTCACATAGATACTTAAAAGTTGAAAACAATTAGGGTATTTTTCATACAATCGCCGACTTGGGGGCCGGATAAAAACAGTTCTCGGGCCGGATTCAGCACGCGAACCAACCCCTGTTAAGGCGTTATGGATGTTACAAATTTTATTATTTCTTGCTAGAGTAAAAAAATTCTTTCCATTTTTTAATTTGCATAAATAATAAATCTGAAAAGTAGAATGAAATATTCTAGAAGCACACGAATGAATTTCTGGTTTGTTAGCCGAAAATAAAGAGCTCTAACTAATATGATTATCCATTCAACTTATAAATAATTCGAGACGAGAATCGAATTTATCTGACGCAAGGATTTTGGCCCTAATGGAATTTATTGTCCATCTGGTGTTTTGAATCTGAATAGCCATTAATTAATTAATTAATTCCATTTAAGATTACTCCCTAATTCAGCGTAATTTTAAAATCGAACATGGCCATTTTTGCGCCTAATTGAAAGAGGAATTATATGAGTTTTGAGCCTATTTCAAAGTGCGAGTTTGGCACGCATTCAAACTCTCTCTGCTAGGTAATTTTAATAAATCATTTGTTTGTGATGTTTGAATAAATTCAAAAGGGTTTTGGAGGGGGAAATCGTTTAAATGTCATGTCCAAATCACCCTTTAACTTAAATCTTTTTAAAGGGCAGCTAATATTCCTGTTTCTACCCTTTGACATTATAATGGTACTAGCTAACATTTTGTATTTAAGATGGAGCTGTTAAAATGAGAGAAAACCTAATGACAAGAATTTGTTTTTGGAAACACAACATATCAAAATGATAATTTTCGAATTGTTTACAAATAAAATTCTCGGTTTGTAATGTTTTGTTCTAACATAGTAAGTAAACTATGTGAAAAATTTCTAATTTCATTAGAAGTACATCTCTTGTCCCTTATATACGAAGAAAGGGGATTGTGATCCTCTAGAGTAATTTATTTTGGGATTCCGGAAAACTTTATAAAGAATGTAAAATAAGAGGAAGTAACTGAGAAAATCGATTTCACTCACCAACAATCCATACTATTTTTATGAACATGATGCCACTAATTATTATTTTTTTTTAATTTAGGATGTTTAAGATCCACCAGGAAAAGAGTACTAAAAATTTTTATATTATAAAATGAACGAAATCAAAAAAAGAAAGTCAAGATCTGTATATAAATGCGTTTTCAAATTAGAGAGCGCTAGGTTAAATAAGAATATAAATCGATAAATAAATTTTTAAAATTGATCAATGACTGAGTTTTTGTATTTTTTTTTTTTTTGTAGAAATAATCAATTAACATTCAGAAAAATAAAGATTGGGGATTCAGTAAAAAGATTAATTTTATAGGCTTTTTTAAAATTAATTTGTTGCTTACTAATATGAAGATATGAGAAGCAGGAAAATTCCTCTTACCTGCAACAAAAAGAGATGCATGCAAAAATTAATAGTAGCTAGTGTGAAGCTCCTTTAATTTTAAGCTAGCAATATATATAGTTCATTATAAAATGTATTGAACTCTGATGATCTAAAGTTTGGACCGATTTATAAGCTTCCGCATCCCAGGCGCAAGTAAAATAGACGAAAAAAATATTTAACATAATTAAACGAGATTGATTTCCGAGTTCGAATTGCCTCAAGAGGCGGTGGGGCGGAAAGAAATGTCTTTTTATTTCGCACGTTTCTCAAATGTTCAGCGTCATGTATCAATTTCTGTGCCTGATTTATAGAAGGCAGCAATCCAAGTCGGAAGGACATTTCGTTTTATTAACTGCCAGCGCCAAAAACAGGATGATGAAGGAATGTGCGGTTATCGACCCTCCGACGAAGGTCTTTTCTTGCCCTTTCTTTTAAGCTTACTCAATTTAAAAAAGAAAAATTTATTATTATTGGGGAATACAGATTACTTTTTTCTATTGATTGTTAGATGAAGGTATTCTCAACATTCCTAAATTGATTGGCTAATCAAGAGAAGTCATTTAAGAAGTTCTTCAGTTAAAATGCACAGCTCTAAATTAACTGAAACGTCTACGCATGTATCATGGAATGCATAAATTCCTTCGTTTTTGATTGCTGGAAGGAAGGCAACCCAAATGTTCAACTAATTAATTTTTTGATTAATTGCTTGAGAGTTTCTCTAAAGTGAATGACGTAATGCACAGTTGTTAATTTCTGGGCCTCTAGTTAATTGAACATGATTACCAATCTTCCAACAATCAAAATCTAACTTTTTCCTGAAACCCTAGGAGAGGGATAGAGATAGATCATTTCTGTCCTTCTTTGGTCAATGCCATTTCATCTAATGTCAAGTGGAGATTTGAAAAATATTTAAACTTTTATATGACTGTATTATAAGAGAAGGATAGATATGAATCACATTCGACATGATTTTCTACCGTTGATGTGTATTTCAATTACTACATGACCTCAGGATAAATCTTTTTAATGAATAAAAAGAAAGACCAAAAAGAAATAATTTTAATTTATAGTTTTAATTCCAACATTTATAGTAATATTAATTTATATTTTTATATTCTCAGAAGGAAAATTTTATCATATTTTATCACTTGAGGTCAGAGCACCTATCAACTCATATCTGCAGTTTCATCCTACATCAAACTATGAGTTATATTAGTAACATTAATTAAATTTTTAGATTATTATTCCAAGAGAGGAATAAAAGTGAAAAGGTTGATCATAAAGTTTTAAATAACTGAGTTAATTAATAACCAACTTCTGTAACATTAAAAATTGAGGGATTTAAAGAAATTAAAAATAGCTAAAATTGTTAAATTTAGATTTTAAATGAGCTGTTTTAAAAGAGTAGGTCAATAAGAGGAAAAAAAAGGTTTAAAAATAAATAATATTAATCAAGACTTCATCATGGAATGCATTTTATCAAGTCTTTTTAAAATAATCCTCTCTTTAGCACAATTATTTATTAATTTCATTTAATATTTTTATATTTTAATAAGTTTTATTTAATAATAGGGGTTTGTTTTGAAAAAGTTGGTGGTTTTCAAGTCCGAAAGAACACTATGTCAATATAATTTTTTTTTTAATTTTTCTGGCATCTGGGGCCCATCCACCAAATTCCATCCATATTTATTTAGATCATTTGGTATCCAATATAATTTTAATAAATTTTTTTCATTTTGGAGGGGAAGCGAACCTCTGACCAATGGAACGTGAAGCCAGACCTCTAGCTCTGCACTAAGAGGCATAATACAAGATAATTGCGAGATGATTGTTTTGCCTGCATGTTTGATCCCGGACTTGAACCATGGACCATCCACTTTCGCGATGGATATGCTGCCGTTACACTAAGACCCTCCGGCCCACTGAAAACATCATCTCAGGAGGCCAATATATAAGAGAGAATTCGAATTTTCTCTAGCAAGGATAAACCTTACTTTTCGCATCGTCATCTCTCGAACTCGATTGGAAGCTCTCACAAAACTAGTTGGAAGCTAAAGGCGAGCAGAGAGGAAGTGGCGTCCTGGTAAGTTTTAGGTCCTCTGATTTTTAAAATGCTTTTAGGAAATGATCTATGTGTGGAGAGAGAGATGCTAATAATAATAATAGCAATGGCTGAAACATAGTTTGAGAAAAGAAATAAAAAATTGGTTTAACACAACTTAGGAAAAAATTAAAAATTGTACTAGGCCGTTTAAATTAGTCTTATGGTCAGATCACTGATGTTGGCAATTTTTTAGTGAGATTTCCATTATTATTGTAGATTAATGTAATATTAAATTAAATTTAACTAACAAGATATATGAATATAAAAATAAATATTTTTTAAAAATATTTCATGTATTTACCCGAATAAAGAATTAATAAATATTAATACAAAAGCATATCATATCGTCTTGGGTGAGCTGTTTATGAGTTTCAGATGTTGGA
>JAAAKE020088244.1:0-43289 GCA_010014785.2 Anisolabis maritima | reverse complement strand
AAAAAAAAAAAAAAAAAAAAAAAAAAAAAAAAAAAAAAAAAAAAAAAAAAAAAAAAAAAAAAAAATAAATAAATAAAAAACAATGGCGGCACACTTAATTTTTTTAAAAGGAAACTTTGTTTTTCCTTAATTGAAATAATTATTTTATTTAATGGGTATTAGAATTTAAATATGATAATAAATCAAATAAAGCCATATGTAATTTGAAATGAAGAAAAATTCTAATTTTTAATAAATAAATATTAAATTTCAATTACAATAACAAAAAAAAAAAAAGCTCATCGAATTAGTTTTAAATTTCTTCTTCCATCATCTTCAAGGAGTTCAAATCAATTAAATTTTTTTTTTAGATTTCTTCTGCATCCAAGACCATATAGACTTTAAACAATTATAAATATATATTAGTTACGTATTATCCTGAGATATTTATTTACATCAATTGGGATTTAAATAAATTTTCATCGGACTGCCTTGGATCCGAATATACACCCCTTTTAAAGTTATCAATATTGACAATGTCAATATCAATCGATTAAACTTATAATCTTTAAGATAATCTTCTTGACTACACGGTCTCGTGGATACAAATCTTAAGGCGAAATATATTCTTTTCTAAACAGAGAGATCTGACGATAATTTAGAAGCCCCACCCCCTTTCAAATCTTGTTTTGTCCTTCCTCTCTCTCTTGTTTGTTTACTATGTCCCAATTTTTTTTTCTTCTAATCCATCTTACTTAAACGAGACAAATGGTATTTCTCTTTTTTTTGCTTCCTTCTTGGTAAAGATTTGCATTCGTCTGTAACGCTCCTCCCCTCACTCTAAGAATGAATCGATTGCGATATTACATGTTATATATTTATATATAAATATTTTTATAAATAAAATTTAATGCATGCACATAAATAGAAATAAAATAACGAAACCTTTTTGCTCATTATTTCCTATGTATAATATTTTTAAAAGTAAAATTAAAACCAAACGTTTTGTTTATCTCTCCTTGAAATTCTATTTTTGTTAAAATATTTTTTTTTCTGTTTATCCTAATGTAGTCATTATGAAATATTCATATCCTTAAGAATAGATGTAAT
The DNA here is from genome assembly GCA_010014785.2 of Anisolabis maritima. Taxonomy (NCBI): domain Eukaryota; kingdom Metazoa; phylum Arthropoda; class Insecta; order Dermaptera; family Anisolabididae; genus Anisolabis; species Anisolabis maritima. The sequence continues at coordinate 42,200 of JAAAKE020088244.1, read as the reverse complement.
AATAATAATAATAATAATAATAATAATAATAATAATAATAATAATAATAATAAAATCATCATAGAAACAAATCATATCAAAAAAAAAAAAAAAAAATCCATCCAAATTTAGCAATTGTTATATTTTTAATATTCTTCATGTATTGTTGTTATTAATATGATATAAAAATTATTAATCAAAATCGCCAATTTAGAATTAAACTTTTTGCTATCAGAATTTTAATATTGATTATAAATTAAATAATTGTTATGATAATAAAGAATGAAAATTATATTAGGAGACATATTGATTGTGATCATATTTTATTTTAATTTTTTATCTTCTGAAGTTTTGATATCAAACAAAGAAAATATTTTATTTTTTTTTATAATAAAAAATATGTTCTCTTACCAGTCTTGGGAAAAAATTATTTATATGACGTCATAACAAAATGGAGCGACAACAAACGAATTTCCATTATTTAAAATGTTTTTTTTTTTTAATGATCACAATGAATACAGCTCCTAACAATAACTCTCTCACTCTAAAGTAAATTTTATATTTAAATTTTTTTGCTTCATTTCATACATTAAAACGTTTATATAGTTTATATATATATATAATTTATAACCTCAAAATGTTGTTGAATTTAGTATTTCATAAGGAATAACATCTCCCCTTAAAAATAAAAATAATCACAACAACATAAACCAATGTAATTTCTAATATAAATTTATATAATAGGGGCATCAAATTTAAATTGGAAAATTTTTTTCCATAAGCTATAGTTTCTTCATCTTTTTCTAAGAATTTTTAAAGAGAATTGAAGTTTTTTTTAATTCTGGTTTTGTATATGAAGGAATTTATATTATTTCAAATGTTCATTTATTCTGAGCCTCGTGGCCGACTTCCTCATAGTTAACACTTTTTATTGACTGTCTTCGAGTCGGGAGTGCCAATGCAGGTATCACAAATAGACAATCATGATCAGGAAGGATGAGTAAGTCGCCTTTTCCAGTTTATTTATTTTTTATATTCAACCTGAAGGTTTTAAAATATTTCTTAAACTAAATAAAAATTTAATGAGGAAGAATGGAGAATTTATCAGCGCCGTTTTTTATCAACTATTTATTTATGCACACATTTCGAGTGGTGGATATCATCTACATATATATTATTGTGTGAATATAGGGATGTCAAAGATGTTTATTGCATGATTCCTTGTCTAATCACTTGCGTTGGGCGGTGTGTGCAGCTAGAAATATTTGCATAAATAAATGATGTTGATGGTAGATAAAAAAAAAAAACGACGCTAGTAAATTCTCTATTCTTCCACTTGATATTATTAATATAAAATAAAAACATTTAAATAAAAATTTTATATTATAGGTTCGAGAGAAGTGTCAATTTATCTAGATTTCCAATCAAATGTTTTTAAGAGGATTGATATTTGACTCTATGTTTTTTGAATCATTGACATGAATTTAAACTTTACCAACGCGAATTTGGTCCATAAAACAAGCAAAAAACTGATAAAAATTTAATTTAGTTTTTTGGTTACCTTGAAAACTATACATTTATATAAAAGTTGATATGTATTACGAAAGGGTTAGCGAACTCCAGAGCCCTAATACCAAAAATCAACAAGATAAAATTCTCTGTAATTTATGAATTTTTTCGAAACTCGATAGTTTGCGTCCTACAGGAGCCTAAATTTAGGGTTATAATGCTCGCTCCTCCTCCCCTCACAAAAATTTTCCTGTCACTTGCTGTAATTGAATTTTTATACTAATGTAGAGTATAATTGTAATTAATTTAGAGCAAATGAACTGTATGATAAAAATTCTTTGGGCCGGTGAGGAGATGGGAAGACAGTTAAAAGAGACTTACTAGATAAACGTCGCCATCCGAATTCTTCACACTGGCCTTGCAGACTTGCTTTTCAGGAGTAGAGAGAGGGTCATATAGTTCATACATACATTAAAATTTGATACTAGATCCTTTAGTGTCTCTTTCAAGATAGAAAGAGATTTGGCTGGGAAAATTAAGAGCGGACAATTACTATTTAATTTTATTTATTTGATGAAAACATTGGACTCACTTTCTCCTGACACCCACCAAAACACTAGATAGTAACAAAAAAGGATTAAAGTTTCAGAGTTTTTCACCAAAATCTCTTTAGCATAAAAAAAGTTATCATTTTTATAGATGAGGAGATTACAAATTTAATTTAAAATATTTGTTTCTAATAGTTAGTCAACATCAATTTAGGTAATTTTTTTATAAAAGTCCGCAAAATTAGATCCCTGTAGCTCACTAACTTTTGGGATGAGGATTGGGCTCAAATAAAGCTCATAGCAAATTTTCTCTACAAATTGATAGTAACTATTTTGATGATTTAAAAGATATTGCTGAAAAATTCCGTTATTTTTTTGTTATCCTATAAATAATTCACATCAGCGACTCAAAAAAACATAAAGGAATAAAATATCACACAACTTTACCTTATTTGTTGTTTTGAAGCACCATTTGAATGAAGAAAAGGAACTTTTTAAAAATAAAGAGAAAGAAAGAATAAATTTCATGTATGAAATGAAGAGAAAAAATTTTTATCTAAAGGAAACTTCAAATTTTGTTTTAATTAATATCTTTCCTGTTAATGTTGTTATTTGTGTTTTTATTGTGATATCTTTGATCTGAACTTAAATCATTTATCCGTATTCAAATTTTAATATATATATTCTGTTATATAAAAATATGTAATTTGAGGCCAAATATTGCAAAATAAATGTCCCATTCAAATGCATGCTCCATTTTGGAGTTTAAACTATTTTCTTTAATGTTGATTCTCAAATCAAATTAATTTCTTTTTCAAGCCAAGTATACACGAGGGTGATTCAAATGAAAACCTTAATTCTTTATTATGAGGCAAATGAGAAATTATTATTTTTCCACGTGAGAAGATGACCATAACCGCCTTTCCGATACAAATCATCCAACTGATTTAACATCTTCACTATTTAAAAAATGCATCCCAGAACACTGACGCTGCTTCTTTCTTTTGTGTTGCATCAACACAAAGTGATTATTCTTAGAACTACAAGGATAACTCTTACAAACTGCCAAATCAATCGTATAACTCCTCGGGATTTTATTGTACTTTTTATGGTTTTCATTTGAATCATTTATTTATTGTTTCTGTATTTGACTTTTGTTTTGCAACTCAAAATAGAGCATGTAATAATAATAGTTAAAAATTTTAATCTAATATTTACGAATCATTCGCTCAATGTTTTTTAAAGTAAAGTTTATTCTGAATATTATTATACATTTTCCCCTCCATAATAATCTTTAATCAATGAATAATCGTATAATTAACTTCTTTATAATCGGTAAAAATTTAAACTTGATATATTTATTTTTGATAGAAAAAATTTTCATTTTCGCCCTTTTTTATTTATATATTGTAAAATTATATTGTTGTCTATTCTAAAAAAATTTTTTGCTGTGCCAAAAAATAAAAAAAAAAAAAAAAAAAAATATTTGTGCCAATTGTGTTACAATCAAAATATTATAATAAAAAATAATTGTAAAAAAAAAAATCGTTTTTATTTATATATATATATATATATATAAATGGCCTCAGATGCCATTTATATATATATATATATATATATATAAATGGCCTCAGATGCCGAAAAAGACTAAATATATATATATATATATATATATATTTAGACTCCGTCTTTATTTATTGAAATTAATTGGTAGTCAATATAATTAAAATAAATTTTTGTCGCTTAGGACCGGAAGCAAACCACTGACCTTTGGTACGTGAAGCCAGACCTCTAGCTCGCCACCAAGGAACAGGGCGTTTTTTTTTTTTTTTTATTTTAAAACTGAAAATGTAAAATATTTTTGGGGTTTCTAAAAAACTAGAATTTTTAATGGAGAAAGACAAGCAGGAACAGATAAAATAAAAGACTAAATACCAAATCAATCTGCCAGAGATGTTTTGTATATTTTAGGACTAACAGGACTAATGATGATTCTTAAACATAAGATCTGCAACGTCTCCGGAAGTTTGATTTGGCATTCAGTCTTTTATTTTACCTGCTCCATTAAAAATTCATCTCAACCACTACATTTCCTAGTTAAGCAAGAATTTTTTCTTTTTGGGTATTAGGCATTCGAATTAAAATTTAGGGGCTCATAATAAAAACGAGTCAGTTTTGCTTTTCTGATTTGGAGAATCAAAAAGCCCAAATGTTTTTCAAACATGCGCTGTGAAATGCTCAATCGGATCAGTTCCCTTTGAAGTTGAAAATAAAAAAAGGTTCAAAGGTGCATTTTGTTATATTTTCTGGATATTTGATAATTGTTCTTATTCCTATATGGGGCAGAATATTCAAATTATAATGAAACAGAATATAAGGCCGTATTATCCAATCCAAATGATAAAGAAAAAATAAAAATCATGGGTTAATGAAAAAATATATAACGTTTCGGCACGAATATATTAACACCTTCATCTAGCCTTAAAAATATGTAAAATGTATAAAAGTTAAAATATACGACATGAATTATTAATTAATATGAATATTCCGGCCAATATAATAAAGGAATCATGTTCTCGTTTAAGAACATTTAAAAAAACTTCTTTCTAATCAGCGTGAAATACTTGTTTTCTTTTTGTCGACAATTTCGTTGCGTCTGTCATCTTCAGGAGAAAGATAGTAAAAAAAAGAAGACTCTGATGTCTCTTAGAATCGTTAAATATATCAACAATATAAGATTATATTGGGAGATGGGGAAAGTGTTTCAGAAAAGGCCAACTCCCATGTGGAAACCAGAGAGCCACTCAGAGTGAATGGAGAGCACTATACTTTACATTAGCCATAAGGGAATTGGTTTTTTCTGAGCAGCCCCTCTTCCCTATTCTATGTTCAACAATATATTGTTTTTATCACCTTTGTCCGGAAGATGAACAGAGATATAAAAATTATCATTATGGCCGATCAAAAGTGTTTTTAGTATTTTATTATTCGTTCTCTGCTATAATTTAAAAAAAAATTTAATTTGGTTGTCAAACCAACACTTCAAGTTTTGGTTTTCCATTTTTGGAAACATTTCACGGGGACAGCTGCTATTTAGGTCTTGAATAAACGCCTTTTAAATATCAATGATGGAGAACAGAAGTTTTTTGCTTCCCTGAAAAATCTATTAAAATTGTAAATTGGATTAAGGAATTGATAGGGAAAGAAAGTATAAATTAGATAAGTAAGAGAGTGTATTTCATTCTATGAAAAATGATATTTTATATATATATATTTACATAAACAATTTGAATACTAATAAAAATGGCAGAATGGATCTTTCATTCTTTAATGCCGGAGCCAACAGGGCCGTGGCGACTCTCCCAAACAAGCCGATGCTTTTGTTTCATGTAGGCATTGAGAACATTACCATAGACTCCTAGATCCCCGTATTTGATGAACCAATTGGTGGAAGCTTCAATGTATTGGTCCCAAAGAAGTGAACATTTCGAGACCTCAGGCGACTCATAATGAATACATTCTTCGAAACGATTTCGTAAAATATTGATTATTTCGGTATCAACTGATCGATCTCTTTTAAATTGTTCGTTCGCTTCGAAAAAGCAAACAGAGTCACCTTCATTGCATTCATCGATATTAGGAACACGTCGAAATTGTCGATGATACCATTGATATTCTTTCTGATTTGGTTTTACTATCGATTCTAAAATGAAAATAAATTAAAAAATTAGAAGATTCCTCCTCATACAAGATTTTCCCAAATCCCCAAAAAACAAATTTATTTCCTCCCATATTGAGAAAGTCCTCGACTTGCACACATAAAACATTTTAAAATGATGGGAAAATTACTCTAAGAATGAGAATTAAACCTTTTTCATTATTATCAAGGATCCAACCGTTTCTTCAGGTGCCACTTAATTTACTTGCTTTCGAATCACTCTAGGGGTCGGAACATATTCAGACCGAGAGCCTTTTTGAGAAAAAAATTTAGCTCACACTCCTCACAATATTATTATATACACTGCATGAATAAAAAATTAGTACAATTATCTACAAATTATATATTAGTTTACATAAATAAAATATTATTTTATAATATTTTAAATTGTTTTATCAAAAATAAATGAGCCGCGGGTTCCTGATGCCTGTTCTTGGGGTTGGAAGCCCCTCGCACCTCCAAGTACAAAATCACATTTTGGCACTGAGCAAGGTCCAACATCAGAATGGCCGAGAATGACGGCTTGTTTTCATTCCTCCGAATTCGTCAATATATTTTATCGTTCTAATATAAAAAGTTGCACAAGTTTCTTTCTTGCTGAGCTGCATGATGAAAAAAATAGGAATTATATCTAAATTCTAATTGCTTCAATTTCATTTGCAGAGAAATTTTAATCTCATTGGCGAAAGTGCACTTTCGATTCTTTGTCATCATCAGAACCAAACATCTACATAAATTGAAAAATTTTTTAAAAATATAAAATTTTTTTTATCAATTTGGGTCTCTTCATCTTGTCTTATAGCCCGGCCAGGATGATCTGGAGCACTGCAAAATGGCAGCGAGTATTTACAATATGAGATCTAAAAAATTTTGAAAAAACAATTTTTTTGGTTTAAAAATAATTGTCTTTTTCGGCATCTGAGGCCATTTAGACTCCTTACTTATTTATTTAAATTAATTGGTAGCCAATATAAAAAATAATTTTATTTTTCAACATAATCTCCTGCTAGTCAAAAGATTTTCTTCTATACCATGATTATGATTTGTTTCAAAGCATCAATTGCTGCAATGTCTTGATTGGACGCTTACCGGCAAGATTTGGCAACAAGTGGTAATTGGAGGGAGCCAAATCAGATGAATATGGCCGATGTTCTAGCATTCATTGATTATTGTTAAATCGGGCCTCTTTGCACCAAATTCTGCGTCTAACTTGTCAACAGATATGGATAATAATTTCCAGTAATCATTTCTCAAAATAATCATCAATCCACCCTAAACTTTTCTTGCTGATGCAACCGTGCAATTTCACCAGTGTACCCCTTGTTTTGATTGTTTTTTTGTCTCTGGGATGTGGTGGTTAATCCATGTCTCATCTACGCTTAGTTCTCTCGTTCTTTCTTTGTTTAATAATTCGAATGTGTTTTTGATCGATTGTAAACATATGCGGCTCCCATCTTTTTCATCTTCAACTCTTCATGTATATGACAAACCCATGGGTGGAGATAGACGAAATCGTCTGAGGGCCACCTGTGTATATGAGCGATTGTGTGGGTGTGTGTGTGTATATGACAAACCCGATTTTCTGAGATGTAGCTATTTCGAGCACTTTCAATCTCCGATCTTGTGGTTATTTTCTAGCGACGTCTTCAACGCTTGTGCGTCCATGTTATAATTCTAAACTCCATCTGGAAATGAAGGAGTAGATTCTTTTAATATTTTCACCATCTTATTATGCATTTCTGTCACTGTTAAACCTTCCAAAACAATGCACGATATTCTGCTTTTGTCATTTTGAAAAAACATATTTACTTTCTAAGTGGCTGATAAACAATGAATGGACAGAATTATTTATAATTTTCAAATATTCATATTAGAGATGCAATTTTGGAGTTTCATGTGTAATATACAATTTTTGGTTCAATTATTGATTTGCTTTCAAAATTATTCAGCTTATTGCTTAAACCTCTTTCATTTTAACATTTATGAATAATATAATAGAAACAAATATATACAAAAGCAACTTCTTATTATTTTGTTAAGATCTAAAAAATTGTTCAATGAATATAGAATTATCGCCGAAACAAATGAAAAGTGCACTTCGTCAACCATATTAAAGATTCTTTACAGTAATTAATTTAGACAAAATTTCTCCCCTTCCATCTTACAGCTCACCAGAAAGAAACTGCATATTAGAAGAATAAAATATTGCTCTACTATTTAAAAAATCGGGAGTGGCCTCCCCATGACTTGCTTGTATACATATATATATATATGTGAATTAGATAAACGTTTCATGTAAAGTATGACTTCCAGTTGCCGGAAATAGCCCAAAAGTTGATAAAGATCTATGATTTTGTTATAATACATGTATATAGAATTTAGTTGATCTAGATTAAAGCGTGCTGAAGTTATACACACAGCATGATGCGAAAAATGGTATTTCGGACTCGGGGAGGCCCAAAACGTTGAGAATAATCAAAATCTCGAGATCGAAGTTTTGGACGATTACAATACTTTTCCTACAGAACGTATACGAGAAAGTCAAAATTAAATATATACTCAGCGTTACTGTCCATTATCATTTTAAATAATATTTGATTATTAGTTTGGAGAACTTCGTACGAAGACGTTGAATGCGAATTCTGTCATAAGTTGAGAGTCATATCAATTGTGCCCTTTGCATATGCCAACTAACTGACTCTCGTATTTTTCATTGGCTTCGATCCTATTGAAGATTAATAATGAAATTGGTTAATTAAAAAATACCGTATGCATATAGAGGGGGAAATTTTCTTTCTCCGGCTTATTATTTCTGAATGCGTTTAAGATAATTTTAGTAGGTCAGCCCAAGACAGCCATAAGAGGGAGCAAAAGAAATGACAGTAGATGTGTACTAATTACAAATCTAATAGAATTTTGTAATTAATTAAAGAAAATTCACTCAAATTTCACCACCAATTGTATTTGAGGAGGATTTTATATAGAAAGGAAAAAAAAAAGTTTTTTGGTGGCTTACAGAATTATGAGCTCCATTTTCAGGCTTCAATTCCAAGATTTGAAACAACTTAGTTTCTGGGCATGTATGTCATTTTTACATTTTATTTTTTGTTACAATCGTATACTTGATATGAAATTACATTTTTTACAGAAACTTTGGAACAAGAGAATTTTGTTTTTAAATAGATATAAAATTGTTTTGACAGTAATATTTTATAATTAATTGTAAATGTGATAAATATTTTTATTTTGTTTTTATCCGTATAAGGTAGAATTTGTTCGTAAATGAATGTGATGTTTCAAGTATAATTTTTCTTTTCATATTCAGATTTGCCTAAAATTTGTTTTATAAAATATGATATATGATTAATTGCCACATATCTATTCTATTTCCTTACACTTGGAATTTATTCCAATTGACATACCCAGAAATAAGATTGTTTCAGATCTTCAAGGGATCATTGGAATTGAAGAATGTTGGTGAAGATTACGATATCCGAAACTGAATCAGACGTTAAATGAATTACATAAAAAAAAAAGAAAAGTTATGTTTTTTCGTTTTCATAGTCTTCCTGAATTACATTTAGAGGTGAGATTTGTATATACTTTAATCAATTGGAAAACAATCTCGGAGAGAGTCCTTATACAAAAAAATTTAATAAAAAAAGCCAAAAAATTAAAAAATCTTTTTAATCTCTTCAAATTTTCTTCCTTGACAAAAATCATTAATAATATTATAATTATATTAATTTTCATCTGGGATAGAAATTTTTTAAGGAAATGTATTTAATAAAAATAAATAATAATAAAAATTGAAAAGATTCTACAAATACTTTTTTTTTATTATTTAAATATAAAATATATGCGTGTCAGATTAGATTTAATACCTCTAAACCAAGTAACAGGCCCATCTATGATTGAAATAAAAGCATTAGCAAATCTTTCAAAAGGATTTCGTCCTTCAGCAACCATCACGATTTCAACGAATCTAAAATAGATTAACTTAATGAATTATAGAAATAATAAGAGAATTATTTTTAAGAGGTTATAAAACCAAAGAAAAACAATTTGGCCAACAGGCAATTATTAAAATCCCTAGAAAAATTTTATTGAAAAAATAAATTCATCGTATGAAATTTTATAATTGTTTTTAAAAATTTTCTATTGTTAAAAATATCTTTATTTTAATTTAATAAAATTTTTATATTTTGATTCGGAACTTGATTTTCAAATATCTCCCTCTCCCTATTGCATGAATTTAAATTTTTATAGATTGCTAGCTAACAATTAATTCTAAATCAAAGAGTTATATGTGGCTTATATTAAATATTCCTCTTTCGTGTTTCTCTAATATATAGATAAAATCTGATATCCCCCTCCTCCCTGTATTGGCCCAATTTTTTTTTTTTTTGCCTAAAGCGGACTCTTTTTGATAAGGAAAATAAAACCTAGTAGAAGAAATAAACAAAAAAAGGTGGAATCCTAGGCCACTGACTGACGTCCCATTTCTGAATTCTATTTATGTATTTACCTTTTTTAATATAATAAAAAGTTCTAATATATATAATAATTTTTATAAGAAAATAATGTGAAGTTAGATTGTATATGCATTTATTTTTAACAACTTTTAAAGATGGTTTATTAAAAATGAAGTGAAATCAGTCATTTCATTGGCGCCCTTTCTCCTTTTTTTCTTCCAAGCCCTGAAATTAGTATTTAGGTAAAATGGAATTTCTAAAAGAAAAAATGAAAAGCTAATTTTAAAGACCCAATAAAACAAAAATGTTATTTGCCCCGTCCCCCCAAACAAGAATTCTGATTAAATCAGGATGAGTAAATATCCAATATCTCTACTTTCTAATTATCAATATTAATCAGGATAAATAAAACCACGGGAAGAGAAAGACATAGAAGGCCACTGGGCTAATTTTATATTCCAAGATAAAATGAAGTACAATTTTTTTTTTTTTTTATTTATTCGTGGCTGTTGGCCAGAGGCCATCCCGCCAGTTTTCAAACAATAATACAAATGTATATAAAAAATACTACAAATCACATAATACATCAAAAAACATATATACAAATAATATATACATAAATAAAAATTTCAAAAAAATACAAAAATAAAAATTTCGTTAATACAAACACAACCATAAATAAATATATATCATTTAATAAAAGTTCATAAGTTGATATGGAGACTTCGGTTTGAGTTTCATCGAACTATTGTATTTCCTAAATGTGGCATTTGCATGCGTGTGGTTTATACTGCTATTGCTTTTACAGTGAAATCGGAAGCTTCTTTTATAATATGTCATAATATTTTGATGGCGATCTGAAATTCAGTTCTATTGTTTTAATTAAATTGATTCTTGAGGTATTAAATAATGGGAACGTCATGATAAGATGTTCAGGGGTGGCTGGTTCTTGATTGCATAAACAATAAGGAGATGATATTATATTGAATCTGTGTATTGCACCGAGTATGATTTATTCTCAGTCTGTTAAAAATTATTTCATTTCTTGTTAAATTAAAAGTAGAATATCAGGGGCTAGACGAGAGGAAAATATTTAATTCGTGCCAGAACGAAACCTTTTATCTGAGAACTATAAACGCCAGTGATAAAGCCATTTGATTTTAATATTTTCTTTTATTGTAGTCATTAGGTCAGGCCAAGGAGTTTTAATAGAAATATTTATTCCTATTCTTCCAGCAGCCTTTCTTGCCAAGAAATCTACTTGACTATTTTTGAAACTGAGAGATTTGAGAGCACTTTGTGAATCCGAGACAATAACAGCATTTAAATAAGACCCTGCCAACACATATCTTATGAATTTTTTTATTGCAAATAATTCTGCAGAAAAAATTGAAAGAATATTTGAGAGTTTGAAAAGAGCAAAGAAAGATTTATTAAAGTCAATGAAAGCCCAACCTACTTTTTGAGATGATTTGGACCCATTCATATATATTATAGTTTCATAGTTAATGATCATTTAAAGAGAACGCAGGTTTTATATTTATTTTTGGTGGCTGGTTGATAATTGCTATATCAATTTTGAACTTTGGGAGGTTAGAATATTTTTCAAGTTTAAGGTTGGAATTTTGAAATTCTATGGCCGTCTGAACCAAGGTGGGAATATTAGAGTGATTTCGGTAGCCAGAGTTATTGTATGTATATTGTTCTAAATCGTTAATTGATTCAATGGTTGGATGATAGAAATTAAGTACAATGAGTTTTAATATTTGATTCAAAGTCTTAAATGCAGAAATTTTCAATAACATCTGGGAGAAAACATTTTTCTGAGTGGGTGACAGGTAATTGACCGTTTGTTTGAAGTCCCTATTAAATAAAATAGAAAGAAATTTGTAATACAAAAAAAAAATGAACAAATTCATTCTTATCTAAATATTAATACTTTACCAATAACACTTTTTTTTTTAGTCTTTTCCGCATCTGAGGTCTTAGAGTTGAAACGATACACATTCTTTTATATTAATTACAAAACATGTAATACAGGCATATTTATTTATATTAATTGGCGCCCTTTCATAAATTTTCATCGGACTGCCCGGGATCTGAACCAACATCCCTTTGGGTTTTAAGATTAGTAATATTGACAATGTCATATATTTCACCTCTCAGCCACGGAGTGGGGGCCTATAACGCTTTAATATTAATATAAAAAAAATAACAAAGGTCTGGAAGATTATTCGACGATGTAAGTGATGTTGCCCCTTTCTCCTAAATGATTTTTTTTATAAATTAATAAATTTAAATGCAATACTTATTGTTGAGAGAAGAAAGGAAAGATCAAAGAGATTAAGCTACTTCTTACATTCCCAAATGAGACTTATATTAAAATGGTGAACTTAGTATTTGTTATGTCACTGCAGAATATTTAAAACGTTTTTGGCTTTACCTGCATTTTGTTTGTTCGCACTACCTGTAATTTTTTCGAGTTTTGAATTTTAAGAAAAAAAGAAATAAAATATTTTCATTCATTTTTTTAAGGGTTAAATATGAAAAAAAGGAGATGGATGTTTTAGTGAAATTTGTATTTTATTTTTATTCCATTTTTAAATAAAAGAGAAGAAAACTCATATATGTACAACAGGGGTGTCCAACCTTGCTTTGCTCTCTTGGGCCGAACCATATAAAATATACAAAATTGAAATTAAAATTTAAAATGAAAAGCAGGTTATATAAAGAATAAATAACAAACAACATTAAATCAAAAGAGACTCAAACACCAAGAATACATTAATATTATCACAGAATAAAGAGATGTAGAATATATATATATATATATATATATATATAATTATTAGTTTGTAAACAAACCGACCAAGATAAACAAAAATGTCATAATTAATGATTTTATGTTGGGCCGTATGGCGAGGATTGGACAGCACTGAGGTACAATATTATATCAAAATGTGATTTAGATGATTGATTTTATTTGGAATGAGTGATAAAATGTTAAAATATTCATTTTTTTCTGATTAAATTTTTAAGCAAAAATATTTCCATTTTTTTTTTTTTGTTTTTGTTCTGTAAATGACAAAACTTGTTTATAGATGGATACATCATTCTAATGCTTTCTTTGTACTTTTAAGTTAATTTCTGAAGAAAATTAAACATTTAAATCCGATTATCCGAAATTTTTTCTATTATTTGTTAAAGAAAATTTTTTTTTTTTGTCACTTATATTTATTCTAATTCCGTCATAAAGATTGTATACACTGCCTCTTGTGAGGAGACCAGAATTCAGGCCGTTTCTAAGCACACTTGTTATAACTTGAGTAAAATAAATTCTCGCATTTATGTACAATATAAAATTGTGTTGATTTATAGAAGTGAATAAATAAATATATATATACATTGATTACATTATTGAAAAAAAAATTAATGTAAACAATTAATAATGAAATTCTAATTTAACAATAATTAAAAATTTGTTTGTCTACAAAAAATACCAAATACAAATATCAGGAATTATACTAACATTTTCTGGAATAAGGAATCAACTTATTTAAGTAGAGATGCCAACTTCAGGGGAATTCAAAAAGGGAAAATTTTTTCATTTGAAATATTTCTATATATGTTCTGATCGTTAAGGCACCAATATGTGCGTGTTTTATAGTCGCAAACTATGATATATTTATTAAATTTATTTTGTAAAAATATTTGTGAAATGAGAATAATTTTCCAGTTGAGTCCTCTAAATTGAAATGAAAAATCAATTTTTTGAAACAAAAAATATTTTTATCATTTATTCCAGCATAGACGTGGCGTAACAACCGTGTCACGGATTCCTCCCGTAAATGGGAGCGAAGCAAGTGGTTACGGAGCGGGAGACCCAATTCTATCTAGTTACGCCACTTACGGTCCTTAAAAATAAATGATTAAATATTATTTATTATATAATTAACTAAAATATTCTCTGAATGTATATACAAATAATTGTGGTATACTTTGTCTGCAACCAAAAAAGCGCTAAAAAAAGTGCCCCAATATTTGGAGTGCTCCATCAAAATATATTATCTAAGTGTCCTCAAATGAGTGTGCTTAGTGACAGCCCAGATATTGATTGGTCCTCTGATAGTTTCTTGCTGATGTTGTTGGAGCCATGCTCCAGAGATCCTAAGTTCAAACCCCATCAACAAAGTACACTCAAAAATAACAAGAAAAAAAAATTGAACATTTTTTACTCTCTTATCCAAAAACAAAGAAAAAAGACAATGAATAAAATAATTTAATATTTTAAAAATAAAAGTGCATTTTAATTTATAGAATTTTGTTTTTTGCTAAATATATAATAATATTATCTCACATGCTCGAATGGCATGGTGGCCCAAGTTCGATCCGGGCTGAACTCAATTTTTTCGAAGATGTGAGTTAATATAAATATTAATTATAAGTTTGATAAACATTGTTTCATAGACCCATATATAATTTATTATTGTTGTTGTTGTGATCCATTTAAGGTACTCTTTGGTATATCTAATAAATGATTTCAAAGAAGCTTTTGATTTGGCTAATAACTTAATAATTTTTCAGGAGTTTTTTTAATTGAGTCCTGGCTATATGTAGAGAACTCCAAGGAGAGGGAGAGGAATAGCCATTTCCCAGGTCACAGTCACAATATTTTGATCGAGTCACATCTGTGACCTGGAAAACAATCAGATAAATACCGGAAATTGCTTATTTTGTGTAAAAGATATGCAAAAATTTTTCTAAATTTTTTTTTCTAAATTCACGGAACCAAAGATTCTAAGGCTGTGTTTAGACACTCTAAGAATGGAGTATATAAGTAAATTAGCCCGGCCACATAGACGTTAATTCGCCAGTCCTTGCAATTTCTTCACGTGCATTGATTGGCCATACTTGTGTTTTTGGACCCTGTGTTGTCACTGAGTTTTCTATTGCTGGCTAAAATCGAATTGGATAACGAATCTAATATTATGAAGAAAAAAAAAGCAGGAGACAAAACCTCAAAAATAAAAAGAAATTATTTTTTGGAAACTTCAAATTTCAATGATTTCTTTGCTTAGATCACAAACAAGAAAAAAAAATTTCGGTCGAGCCTTCCAACCTTCCTCAGGAGATCAAATCACGGCGAATGTGAAGGTCGGAAAACTCGACAGAATCAATAAAAAAAAACTTAATAGGGAAAAAGTGATTTTTTTTTATTCATCCTGGCTGCCATCCATCCAAAGGAATCATTGAAAGCATAAAGCTGGTCATCTCGTTTTTTTTTTTACTTCAAATTTTACATTTAAATATTACAACTTATTAATTTAAACTTGAATAAAAATTTGCTAATTTAATATAAAATTCTCTTTATATCACTCTTATTATATCAAATTTATAATTTATTAAAAGAATTGAAATAAATTCAAGATATCATAGGATTTTTACTTTAACCTGTCTTTTAATAAAAAAACGTTCTATGTTCTTAACAATAAGAAATATAAAGAATATGATTACTTCAATTGAAATTAATTTTATTTTCTATATTTATATTTATAAATTTGAGTCTTTATTTATATTACTAAGGAAGAAATCAGAATCTGTTACGTAGGGAAGAATTTTGAAATGTGTTTTAATTTTTTTTAGTCTTTTCGGCCAAAAAGATATAGATATGGTTTTAACCAGCTATCGATAAATGGTGGCACGCAGAAAAACCTGGATATTATTTTATTAATAATAAAACAAAAATAATATTCTAAGAAATTCTTTCTATTCTGATTGACAATTTTTCTAAGTTTTAAATACATTTTCATTTGAAAATTACAAAGTTATAATCGCGTTAAAAAATTACATTTTTCACATTTGTTGGAAATAATCGAGCTGAGAGAAATAAAACTCAGCTTAAAATAAAGACGTCTTCCTTTGCAGTAACGACGTCATTGGGGACAAAAATCGCTCGAATCGAATAAACTTCAATTATTGTATTGTAATAATGTAATGAAACAACCTTCAAAGATTTTGTTATGAGAGCATTTATAATTTTGTTATATTTAATATTTAGATGCATTTCATATTAATAAATTACGTTAACTTTTACTTTTATTCATATGACAACAAATGGAATAATGAAACATTTTTCAGAAGCCCTCAAGATGATTTTTAAAATAATAGATGTGGTTGGCTCAGTAAATTTTTGTAAAAAAAAAATTTAATGTTTTTTAATTTTTATCGGATGACATGGTGAATATCGTACCTCTTTTTGACGCATTAAATATCTATATTATATATTATTAATTAAAGAGGATTAATTCGTTCATTTTTCTAATTCTTATGGACTAAAAACGCAAGTGTGGCCTTGGCCTAATAATTGCCATCATCTGTCAATCAATCAGTTTCAAGTAAATTTAAAATGGGTAAAATTGAATGTTTTAAAATGGGTTAGAGCAGACATGTCGACCGATTTTAATGTGACTTTTTAATATTAAACAAAATATGCGGAACGCGACCAGGAGTATCGCACCAAATGGAGGCGAGAAAATTAAATTTCCGGTATTTATTTGACTGAATCGATCTCTCTTATTTATCCTGCGTGCTCTTGGCTTAACACCTCTGAGAATCGTCAAGAAGCTTCAATTAAGAAAAAAATAGTTTTTTTTTTTAAACTTATCGATTGATAACTATCATAAATCTTTCCTCAAATAATGATGATATTTTGGCACAAAATCTCATTTTAAATAAATTCTTTCATAAAATCTATAGAAAGAAAAAAAATTAAGACCATCAAAAAAACAACGCAAGAGATAATTAATTGAAGTAGAAACAGATCGCGCTCCACTGTCATAGTTACCTTCGACGACCTCCATTCCCGACTTGGAATTGATTTCATTGATAAATAAAAATAGACGTAAGCAATCGGTTGCTTACGACTGGTCGTCACGTTTTTATAAAACAAGAGTTTATGCTAAAATATCAAATTGAGGTGAATAAAATATTTTTTTTTTTTTTTTTATAGAAGAAAGAAGAAAAGTTGAGCTAGAATATCTTTTAATCCTAAATAGGAATACTTGATTTAAATTTCTATTTAATCTTAATATTTATTTATTTATATTTGTGATCATAAATATTTTATTACAAAAATAAATTACTTGTATTCGGATAATCAGTTATAATTTTTATGCTCCTATTTGTAGCCATCGGAGGGGAGGGAGGAGGGGCGTCAAAAAAAAAACATTTTCAGGCACTTGATACTTGAAACTTTTTGGTCATTGTCGAGCAGATCGTTCTGTTTCCATTAGACATTCTCGAACAAGGATACGCGCGTGCACAATGCCGCGTTTTAAACGTTCAGCTGAACTCTTACTCCCAGCATAAGTGGGACGAATGTCTTTTCCCATTTCCTCGATGACAGCTAATAATTGAGCGTATTTCGATTGACCTGGGGCTGTAGGCACCGTTGGAGTTGGCGTCGTGCTTGGAATAGCAGGACTCGAAGAAGGTTTCGGGGAATCCAGAGCCTGAACCTCGTCATCCATCATACTCATCTTTGTACCTGCAAAATAAAATAATTCTTAGAAAATGAGGGTTGCTAAATTAATTCTCTTTAAATTCATTCATTTTATAATTTATTAAAAAAAAAATGCTTTTGGATTCTCATTTTATCGCAAATGAGAGCCAGGGAAGACATTTTGAAGGAGAACGTCAAAAATAACGACAAAATTTTGAGGGGAAAAAAAATGACCTTTTTGATTCCCAACTCAAGGCTTGGCACAAGTGGAGATTCGGCCTCAATACGCCTTCTATTAATGAAAAATTGTTCAGAATTTAAAAGATTTTTATTTCATTTCATATTTTGTTGAATACAAGAAATATTAAAAAAACAAAACTATGTATATATTGATATTTATAATTATTTCAAATCCATGATGACCGCCTTTGGGCATAAATACAAGTATCAAATTGGATTGAAGATCAACAAGTAAACCTCGATCGAAATGTCTCAATTTTGGGATTTTATTGAACATAAGGCTGCCTTATTGCTGAACCTGCCTTCACCTAATTATGAAAATTAGATATAAAATAGGGATCCACAGGGAGGGTCTAAGCCCCCCCTGGCTAGGTGGGTGGCCGAAATAAATTATTCATCAAATCAGGCTCTGTTGTTAAATTTTCTCTATGGCTATGAGAACAGGACTCTAGATCGGAGCAATTAAATATATATATATATATATCCCCCACGTAGTAGCAGGTATGCTGACAAGAGCCAGTGCCCTTTGAGTTCCTATACTGTAAAACAAAAGGAAGGAAATGGTGACGGTTTTAGGTATGTTTAAAAAGAGTTTCTCTTTGATTTGAGCATATCATGAAAGAAAGAAAAATATCATAGAAAAGATTGAAAAGAAAAGTCAGAACTCATTAGTTTGAGTGCACTTGGTTGAGCAGCGGTCTTAAAAGCAAAGCTAAAAGTTGATAGAGATCTATGATTTTATTGTAATGCACGTATGTAAAATTTGTTAATTAAATTTTCAAGTGTCAAAGAACAAACGCACAGACATTATTAGAAAAATGGTATTTTCGGACTCAGAATAGCCCAAGAATGTCAAGAACAATCAAAATCTGATCTGATTTTTGGACGATTGGAATACTTTCCCTTTACTACGTATACGAGAAAGTAAAAAATCATCATGATATTATATGATTTTTATTTACTGAATGATAAAGGAAAGTGAGCTTTTGAAATAAACAACAAATGGATGTGGAAGGAGAGAATAAAATATAAAATATTTATTAAATCGTTGAGAATTGGGTGTTCATGTGCATTCAAAAATGATGGTATAATAGGTTTCCAACCAACATAGAAGGATTTGGGAAAAAAAACTAAGCGTCTCTCTCACTGGAGATTCTGCAACATTCCTTTGGAGAAATTCCATTTTTTCCAAATCCATCCTAGATATTGCTTCTTTTCTCAATGCTCGTCAAATTAAAGTCAGAACTTGTGGTCTCTATATTTGTGTTTTTGGCGAGCTGAGTTGGTTGCTTGCTCAACTGAGCCTTGCAATCATCTTACAATATTAATGAGATATATTTCCCACTCTTCTCTATGTCCATTTCTTTAATTTTTGCATTTGTAAAGGATTTCGGCCCCCAGAGCAATCCAAATTTTTTGTTGATTCACTTTCTTAATAATAACTTTTTGAAAGATATACTCTGCATGCTAAAAATACAAAGTCCGAGTCATAGGATGTTTGATGGAGATTATTCAATTCAGATTCTTTCATATCCCCTTTTTTTTCCTTCTGTTATGTTGGTTGGAAACATATTACACCATCTTTTTTGAATAATTTACCTCCATGTTCCCTATCATATTGGAAAGTTGTTTTTTTTTAGTGCTGACTGGCATCCTTTCTTCACTTTTGGTTGCCACAGATGTGATGAACTTGATTACAGTTTAATGATTAATTTATCACACGCGTGTCCTAATGGAATTCATAACAGTTTCTTGTGAATTAACTTCTAGAAAATTATTAAAACAACCCAGCCAATTTTATAATAAAAATATTAAACTGGATTCTTGCAATTTTTATTGGAAAAAAAAAGAAATTATCTTAAAAACTTTTTTTTAGTCCTTTTTGGCATCTGAGGCCTTTATTTTATTATATTAAATGATAGCCTATATAATATAATATAAATAATTTTTTTTGGCTAGTGACAGGAAGCGAACCAGTGACCTTTGGTTTGGCTTCGCCAAACCTCTAGCTCTGCACCAAGGAACAGGGCGACAAAGCATCTTAAGAAACATTTGCAAGAAAATCCAGTTTCATAACAATGGATTATAAATAAAATTAACAACAATCGATTTCTATTGTTAATTAAAAACCCTATTCATGTTCTTTCTCATTAACGACTAAAACGTCCCCTGATTTATATATGATAATTTATTATATTTTCAAACCTTTTTATTAATTATAAAAACATTAAATTGACTTACCTTAATAAAAATATTTTTGTTAAGACACGATTTCGTATACGTTTTATGGTAAATGTATGGATTATTGCTATGTATTAGGGTAAATTAATTCTTCAATTGTCCAGTCATTGATCAATCCATATCAATATACATATTGATAAATTTTATTTTGTAATTTAAAATATTATTATTAAAATGTATGGAGTCAAAACTTGCTTTTCTTTTAATCTCGTTTTAATATTTGTTGTTCGCAGAGGTAGAGTATTTCAGACGGTAAACATAGATAACTTAAGAAAATATAAAAGATACAAATAAAACCACTAAAGATAAATATAAAAATATTAGTATTAATTAAATAGAAAGGAAATTAAAAATTTTTTATTAAAAAATTGGAAACATTTTTAAATATTAAGAAAATTAATTATAATATCATTTTATTTTTAATATTTTTTTCCTTATTATCTAACTTAATTAAGAGTAATTAGCCGTGTATTCTTAAAATTTTAAAGCATGAATACATTTTTTAATTACTAAATATAATATAGAAAACCTTGATAACAAGTGAAGTTTCATTGGCGCCAGTCTAAAATGGCAACATTGGCATTGATAAAGTTGCTTGTATATTTTACTGGTGCGCAAATCTTCACTTTAATTTTTTTTCACTCAATTATGGATGCTTTTGTTTTTTTTTTGCGCTGTTGCCACTTGTAACTAGCGCTAGTGAATATATCCAAGTGTAAACCAATAAATATATAATTTTAAAATTAAATAATTTATAATAGAATTCAATTTTTTTTTTAATTTAGAAAAGATATTAAAATTTTGAGTACAGGAGGAACTTTTAAAAATTAAAATTTATTTTAAATACTTTATTTATCTACATCGTATAAGAACAAAGAATTCAAATGAGTAAAAATTTTGGCGCGAATTTCTTTGCTATACGCAGCACAATGAATAGTCTTTTCTAATAATTTTAAACATTTTTCTATTTAAATTTAAAAAATAAGAATTAAAAAATACAAAAAATAATTACAATATTAAAATAAAAAATATATGATTTGCTTATTTTAATAAAATTAATTTTTAAATTTTAAATATTTTATAGATGGCGCCATTATAGATTTCATATAAAAAAGATACATTTTTTTCATCTTAATATCAACCTCTCTGAACTTAAAAGCTTTGCATCTTCTCGTGAAAGGAAATTGGCCATATTTAATTTATTTATCTTCATAAATGAAAAGCTCAGTTTTTCTTTGTAATTAAAAAAATTACTTTCAATCAATGTATATAAATGTTTATATAAGTTTATTGATTGTTTTTGGTGATTAAATGTTGGTTGTGGTTTGAATTTGCATTTAAATGAGGATAATTTGAAACCGTAAGTTTTTAGTTGAATGATTTTCATATTTTTTTCTTTTTTAATGATATTTACTATTTTTGATTTGTTAAAATAAAAATTATCAAATTAATAATTTTTAAATATTATCAAATAAATATTAAATTGATCTTTTATAAATAGGTCTTTAACCTAAAATATTATTTATTGATTTTAATTAAATTTTGTTTTTCTTTATTTTTTAGTTGTTTTAATTAATAATGTCGGTCCATTATAAATTCAAATCTGCCTTATCTTTCGATACGGTCACTTTTGATGGTTTGCATATTTCTGTGAGGGATTTCAAAAAGGCGATCATCCATCAAAAACGCATCGGAAAAAATACTGATTTCGACCTACAAATTACTAATGCTCAAACAAAAGAAGGTTAGTGCAAAAATATATTCCTATTTTCTATTAGAAATCTTTGAATTTGTTTATTCTACAGTCAAAGATAAAGTAAAACGCGTCACTCACTTTATTTACATTCGAATTCTATATAATATAATTAATAATATAAGATCATCTATTTATATATTACAACAAAATGAGCATTTTACTTACTTTACTATAGAAAGTTTAGTGTGCTAAAATATTGTATATATGTATAAATAAAATGATTAAATAAATAAATAAATAAAAATTCATATTAATTCCTATAAAAGTAACTTGGTTTATTTAAAGAAAAAAAAAAATTAAATTAAATAAATAATAGATTAAAATTTGTAAAAACATTCCTTTGTCAAAATTATTTGAGTATATCATCCTTGTTAAGGTTTTGACCAGGTTTTTATTAACAGCTTAAGACGAATGTCAGGATGGCTAATACGTCGTTTACTCCTGGTCACCTGTTATTACGCGCAGTGTTTCATCATGTTTTTATCTTTTTCTTTCGTTGGAGATGTATGAACCTGTTATTTGTCAATGAGCATACATTTCTTTTTTTTTCTTGTATTTTTTTGTATTTGTTTTGTTAATTGTTTGTTGTTTTGTGTTATGTAATTTATAAATTTGAATTTGTGATTGATTGGACCTAGCCACCGAGGACTTGTGCCTCTAAGTAGATCGTAAATAAATTTATTTATTTATTTAAATCTGTTATTGCTCAAATCCGAATTTCAGGTAATGCCAGCTCAAGTAGTTAATGTCAACGTTAAAAATAGTAAGATATATTCTTAAACAATTGGGAATTTATTATTTTTTTAATATTTTTTTTTTAAATAAACCAATTTCCTTTTATTTACCGAATTAACGTGAATTTAATTGATCATATAAATAGAATATGTTTCCTCCAGTGACATAACAACTAAAGATATCAACAAAATTTTATTTGAAAACACTAAAAATAATTTTCAACTTCGTCCAAATTATTAAATTTAATGAAGGATTTGTTGGATATAAATATATTAGTTTAGGGTGTCACTTATTTTTAAAATTTTATTTTTTTTATTTAGGAACCAAGCTAATTTCGTTCCATCTCATGTCTAGGTAATCTCTCTCAATTTTCAATTCACTAAAATAATATTACCCCGTGGGGCGTGGCCCTTGAAAAAGGAACTTAAAACTTATTTGTATGTATATGGAGATTTTTAATGAGAATCGATCTAAATTTGTTCTAAATTATGTATAAGAATTGCTGGAAAATTAAAGGAAGCAGTTGATGGAGCAGCCAAAAAGGAAAAAATAAAAATAAATAAATTTGTTCTATTTTTCCTTCCTTTTTTTCTTTTGAA
This sequence comes from Anisolabis maritima, assembly GCA_010014785.2. Classification (NCBI taxonomy): domain Eukaryota; kingdom Metazoa; phylum Arthropoda; class Insecta; order Dermaptera; family Anisolabididae; genus Anisolabis; species Anisolabis maritima. The sequence continues at coordinate 18,899 of JAAAKE020088244.1, read as the reverse complement.
ATTGATGTAGAATAACCCGTGGCAACTTGCGGTCAAAGTTTAAGTTTTTATGAGGCAATATCAACTCTACCAAAACACTCATAAAATCTTAAACTTTAACCGCATGGAACAATAGAACAAATTTAGATCGATTCCCATTAAAAATTCTAAGAAAACAAAATTTTTTCACATACACATACCATCATACTTAAGGTGCAACTCACCACGGGTTAATACTTTTGATTTGAAAATTACCTACCTAACTATGCAATGGAACGAATTTAGCATGGATACTTGTTAGCCAAGCATATTGATTTAAACCAGTTGGTTTAAATAGATTTTCTTCGGGCTACCTGGGATCTGAACCCACATCCCTTGGCTTTTAATAGTTCCAACTTCTCAGCCACAGGGTGGAGGCCTACAGAATGAAACAAAATTTCTAATAAAAGCTAAAGGCAACATCAACTTTTGCCAGTCCAAGTTCAAAAATCAAAATACCTCCTTTACTCAGAGATTTCTACCTTTCTAAAGTCATGAGTGTTACAGATGTAATTTCAATGCACACTTTTATTCGTTCTCTACTTTTATATAGAGTCTCCCAAAAGAAAAGGATTGAATATAAGAAAAAAACATTGAATTTATTTATTAGTTGGCAAAAGTACTTAGGAATCGTTCTTATTTTTGTGTATAAAGTTCAAAGTTAATGTTAACCTGAACTTTGGAATTTAAAAATATGCTTCAAAAATAACGATTCTTGAATTGAGCCACCAAGAGGTGATCGAGAATTTTGTCAAAAGAATTCAAGAATGTCAAATTAGTCGTAGAGGACATTGTTAATTATCTTATATTACATTTAATGGCAATGTGTTATTTACCCTTTAACTTTGCCAAATAAAATGTTTTTTCTTAAATTAAATTAAATCCTGGCACTCTTTTGGAATAGTCTTTATAATCTATTGATTTGACTAGTTCTACTAGTCCCGACTTTAACGACATGGAGATGTTGGGACGATGATTCCCTTGTAGTGCGGACAAATGTCGCTTTGGGAGGAATGATGGACTTTAATTTAACAGAACATCGACCTCCTGTAAAAAAGTGTCAAGGCGGAGACACTTCTTCTATGATCGAGTGGCTACAAAGAGAATCGTCTCCGATTAGTCTCACTGAACGCCTTTGAATCGCATCAAGAGAAGAGAGAGCTTGCTTAGAAGCCCCTCTCCCTAGGTGGGACCCAAGATATGAACGACTCTGAGCTTTGTATATGGTTAAAAGTTGGTGAGGGGAGAAATAATGCTTGCATCTGAAGAGGAAACCAAGCTTCCTAGCAACAGATTTGGCGACCGCAGAATTATGTTCATTCCAGGAAAGATCCGAAGAAATCATCCCAGAATAGAGAGAGAATTTCTGAATTCGAGATTAATATGTCTAAGTGACGAATAGGCCTGTCGAATCTTTCAGCCTAGAAATTAGTCAACATTGGAGTTAAAATTGATATGGTTACAAGATTCCCATTTTTCCAAGATCCAGAGGTCATCATTAATAGAAGAAAATATTCTGGCGGCTGAGGATAGAAGAATCTCCCCTCAAACTATTGAGTGCAGAGAGTACTATCATCGGCAAAACAGTGAATGGGATTGGAGGTCACTGTCATGAAGTCATTGATATACAAGTACATAAGAAGGGTGGCTCTGACTTTTAGAAAAATATAATAAACTATATCATTATAGGAAATTATTATTTTCTTTAATTTTAATTAAATTAATTAATAAATATTCACAATTAATATTTTTCCTCGAATTGCATTGCCAAATTGCATTGACATTACATTTACTCTATTGTTTTTAACTTAACTTTATCGAATTAAACAATTACTCTGGATAAAAATTTTCTTGTTCCATACCAACATCCCTTAAAAATCCAATGGCTTCTGCCTAGAAGGGTCATATAAATAAAAAAGAAAAAAAAATCCATTGAATTTCTTAAATTAATTAATTAATTTATGAACTGCCTAATAAAATTTATAAGGAAGAATACAAATATATAAAAAAAAAGAAAATGACATTTGATAAAATAATTCATCTTGAAATTCTATCATTTCTTTGTGAATTTTTGTTTCGAACAAATCGAAATTTATTTTATAACAAAGAAAAACAAAACGTATGTAAAAATTTATTGGCAAAAAAATTTTAAAAATTGTTTAACTCCCGAAAGCACAAATTATATATTTGACCTCTATACGGGTCGTTTGAAAAGTGAGCTAACTAACATAGAAGACTGTTTTTTAACTATACTTTTCGACATAGTCTCATTTTAGCTCGATACACTTGTTCCAACGATATTCAAGTTGCTTAATCCCATCACTATAATACGACGAATCAAATACATCAAAGTAATCGTTTGTTTCTGCAATCACTTCTTCATTTGATGAAAATCTTTTACCACCAATTTTTCATATTCAAAAACAAGAAAAAGTCGAACGGAGCTAAATCTTGACTGTAAGGTGCATGAGGAAGAATTTCGAATCGTAATTCAACTAATTTTGCCATTGCATTATCATGATTGAACAACACTTTTTTTCTAGTTAAATGCGGTCGTTTTTCCTTTAATTTTTTATTCAGCTGGTCCAATAGCGACGCGTAGTACTCTCCTGTGATTGTTTTGCCCTTTTGGAGATAATTTATAAAGATAACACCCCGAACATCCCAAAACACAGGGGCTTACACTTTTGCTTTCTTCGATTCACTGCAACCAGTAATCAGTGCGATTATCCTTAAAAAGGCTCAAGCAGTACTCAGAAGAAGTTACACGAATTCTGATCCTCAGTTAGCAAACGCGACACCCATCTTGCTAACAGTTTTCTCAAATCCAAGTGTTCATGTAAGATATGACCAATACGTTCTTTTGATATGCCAATAGTGTCGGCTATCACACACACCTTCAATCGTTTAAAACGAGAGCATGAACTTTGATGATCATTTCGTCAGTGGTAGCCTCTTTCGGAAGTGCTCCTACGACTACGTTTAAATTCATTCACCCAAAAAAAAATGTCTTAAATGATGATGCAGATTCGCCATGAACACGATCTAACTCCTCTTTGATCTCTATTGGTTGTTTCCCGTCAATATGAAAGTGTTTAATAACAGCATTCTTTTTTATCCATAAACAACCGATCTCGTTTATTGTTATAACTGTAAAACTCAAACGAAGCAAAATATTTGACTCAAACTTTTACAGGTGTCTTATAAAAGGTTATAAATTTGACAAGAGACAATCATGTATTCATTGTGGTGCCATCTCTGTATTACTTACCTCACTTTTCAGACCGCTCTCGTACAAGTTGTATTCATGATATGTAGTTTTAGGTTTGATTAAGAAATTTTATTTTAGTTATTTTATTAGAACTCCGAGAAATAAAAACAGCTATTTTTTAGACTCCATTTTTACATCTCTTTATTTGGCAAATATTTCTCGTCTTCCTCAGTGCCACGTAATTTTGTAGTGGATCCACGTCCGATATTGCTTGTAGAGACGAGGAGCATCCGTACAACCGAACAATATGATAGCAACTTGTAAAAATTTTCTCATCAATGTTGGAAACACTCAAGATAGATAAATTAGAAACAATGTCTGCAAGACATTGAAATTACCAAACGATAATTAGTGATAATACCAATTTTTTTTTAACAAATTCATTTTTTATTTTCAGTTTACTCCGATGAATCCTCCTTAATTCCAAAAAATACATCTCTAATTGTTGCAAGAGTTCCATTAGCAAATCAACAAAAAAAATCATGGTATGATATTAACTTTTAATAAAATTCTTTGAATAAATTTTAATTTTAATTTTAATTTGTTCAATTTCAGGACAGACCCAAATATTCCGATCTCTGTTGGCATCTCCAAAGGGGATATTGCTCCAGTGGAAAATCAAGATCCTGGAGCTCATAAACTTTCAAAGGTATTTTATAAAGGACTTTATTTTTATCTTTTATCTTTCGATGGATGCAAAGAAACAAAAAAAAAAAAAATTTTTGGTGATTTTTATTGATTTGTTTTAAATATTTGAAAATGTTATCACTTGATTTTCTCAACTAAAATAAATAATTGATTTTCAATTGTTGTTTTCAATGGAAATTTTTTGTAATGTATTATTTGCTCTAACGAAATTAATTATTAATTAATTAACTATTAATTATAACTCCTAAAAGAGTTTTTTTTTTGTACATTTTTAAGTTTTTTTATTATTTTATCGTAAACGAATTTGATTAATATATGTATGTTTATATCTAATAAATTAGATAAACTTTAAGTTGTATTAATCATTTTCCACTTCAAAATTTGTGAGGCCTTTAATTGGAGATTTTAAGAATCCCCATAGAAGAGATAGGAAATGGTTGCAATGATATCAAAATATAAATAACTTAAAATCCTTTGAAAATAAACTTAATTGCTAATTAAAGCCCTGTCCCATGATGCAGAGCTAGAGGTCTGGCTTCACGTACCATTATTTTAAAAATATATAATGTAGGCGGCTCAATTTTTTTTCATAGCTCTAATCAGCATATCCAATAAAATTCCATCGTTAGTCCTTTTGTACAAAAAATAGTTGGGCACATGGACCCTCTGGTTACGCCTTTTCCTTCCAGTCCGCAAAGGCTTTTGGTGGCCAATTAAATTGAATATTTGATATTATTTAGGCCTTCGGATTTTACATTCCAAGTAACTGGAGCTCCACGACAAAAAAAAAGAGGACTCTGTGGCAAACAAAATTTTAAGAACCACTGTACTAGACCAGAACAACCAATTCGAACAACCCTAAAGAGGAAATTATATTTTTTTCAAACAATAATTGTGTATTGTGATAGGGCAATTTTTTATACGATAAACGATATCTATTGTTTCCTTACTACTCTCAGCGTTTCGAGTTAATGGAAACTGTCTTGACTCTTGTTATTTTTTTTTTAATATCTTAAAAGGATTTCTGAGAGACATTTTACTTGTTACTTAGAAAATGAACAAAATCTGTCATTTAGAAAAAGTATACAAAAAATTGAGGGTTTTTATTTATTTAATTGACTTCCTTTAAAAGTTTTTTTTTAAATAAAAAAAATTGAGTTTTAAAATAAACAGGGCCGTGGATCAAATGTCTCTATTTTTAAAAGAAATTAAATACCAGAAGGGAAATTTATCAAAACCTTTTGAAAAAATATAAAAGAATTCAATGTTATAATTTAGAAAGTTTTACAAATTTTAAATTTTAAATAATAAATAAATAAGTTTAAAATAATTTTTATTTAATAATAAAATGAATGTTCTGAAGAAATCAAAAATTATGACACTCTTATATGAATATTAGAATGTCCAAGAATAAATTCTTCTGAAAATTTTGTATTTAAGTTTTCAGAGGCCATATATATGAATGTATGTATATATTATATAGAAAAATATACAACTTTATTAAGAATAAAGTTAAATTCAAAGATTCATTCCTGGAAGTTTCGCTATTTTCCGAGTTGAAATTATGTAATATTAATTTATTAATTAATATTAATTATGATTTATAGGCGGTTGATCTTTCAAGTTTAGATGCTAGTGAAGAAGATAAAATCCAAGCAATGATGACGCAATCAACTCAAGATTATAATCCTTCTAAGTAAGTAAACATTTTTCAAAATTTTATTTTTACTTTATAATAACTTATTATTATTATTATTTTAGTTATATGAAAATTCGAGGCGCAAACCAAATGGGTGAAGTTCCTCCAAATTATCGTTGTTACAAATGCCACCAACCTGGACATTGGATTAAAAATTGTCCTCTAGGATTAAATCAGGTTTTGTATTTTAGAATATATTTATATTTTATATATATATTTTGAGAGATTCATTTTTTTTTTTTAAATTTATTTTAGCAAGATCCAATTGAGATTAAAAAAAGCACGGGCATACCACGAAGTTTTATGGTACCCGTTGATGGTCCTCTTGTTCCTGGTGCAATGATGACGCCTTCAGGACAATTTGCAGTCCCAGCTGTAGATCAGTAAGTTATAAATTAATTAATAATAATATATTTGAAATTAAAATTGCCTTAACATTAACCCCTCAACTCTCTAAAGCCCTCACTGATTCAAGATTGATATATGGAATTAAATTAAAGAATTATTTAAGATGTAATGTATGACTCTACGACTCTACGTCTGATTTTCCATCTCCAAGAATACGAGTCTAAAATTCTAAAATTTATTTATTTTTTCTAAAAATAATTTCTATTTCAAACAGTTCCAAAATATTAATCAATTTTTTCGTATAGAAAAATTCTTTGGCTCTAAAATAAACATATTTCTCCAATAAAATTTAAATTTAAATTTAAATTTACGATTAATACAAAATAACTAATCAATATTTTTAAATTTTAGCGAAGCATATAAAGAAGGGAAAAAAGAACGACCGCCATTTCAAGCTGAACCCGAACCAGCAGTTGAAAGTCCTGAGATTCCAGAAGATTTAGTTTGTTCAATTTGCAAGGATCTATTAAGAGATGCTGTTATGATTGCCTGTTGTGGAAATTCTTTTTGTGATGAATGTAAGGAAAGCAAATTATTTATTTATTTATAAGTTTCATTTTTGAACCAACTTACACTACTACTAAGCATTATTAAAAATGGTCGCGATCATTTTGAATCTAATTCCCTAGATCCAATCCGATCCAGGATTTGGATGTGGATTGAAATCCTCTAGGTTAGAAGGATTTAGGATCGAAATACTAATTCTTCTAAAGCATCGATTCTCAACCAGCCAATCGATATAACATTTTTTCGCGGACCGGGAAGGTATAAAAATTAAAGAAAAAATTTCTCAAAATACTCAACTTTTACTTTGCTACAATCTGAAATAAATAATATCCATCCATTATTTATAATAACAAATGTCAAAAATTTGAAGCATTCGGGACAAAATAAATGAGAGTAATAAGTCATATTCGTTTTAAAAGCTTAATTTAAATTAAATTTTTTAAAGTGTTATTTCTCTGCGGACCGGAAAGATTTCTGACGGACCAGTTCTGGCGATTGAGAACCCCTGTTCTAAAAGATTTAGGATGGGATCGCTAAAATACTTTTTCATAGATTTTATTTTATTATAGTTCCTAGATAAAATCCTTTAAATAAAAAATTAGTTAACTAAGTAGGCTTTTTTTCCATTTTTTTTTTTGTTTAGAATTTTAAAAATTTTCCATTTCAGATATTATAAAGTATAAAATATACGTCATTTCAAATATTTTATATGGCCATAAGTGTTTTTCTATAATAACATAATTATATAGGAGAAAGACTAAAAATTGTTTAATATTAATTCCAATTGATTTGAATTTCATCTAAAATAGTTCGACTCCAGGTCAAGGCTATCATATTTAAATAGCCTTTACACGTTGTTTATATAAAATACGTATATATATATATATATAAATACTAGCCTTGCTGCTCGTAAATTCTATAAAATGATTTTTATTTTTACTATTCTTTTTTCACTAAGAGAAAAGGCCTTGTGACTAGGCACTTTTCAATTGGAGTCATATAAAATAGTAAAATAGTTCATCATTGGAAATAAATACATCTAAGTTAGCTTTGTTTTTCTTTCATCTTAGAAGGTCATATAGACATAGAGACTGTGAAAGATTAATTATTAAAAATATTACAATATTCCTTATTCGTCTATATATATCTAAATTATTTGGTAGCTAATTATTTTTTTTTTATTGTTAGAATAATATGAATGGCAGGAGGGTGCAATCGGGTGGAATAAACTTTATTAAAAAAATAAATTATTTTTTCGGAACTTTACGATAAGATATTTATTCAACACATCTTCTAACTCTAGAAAGCCAGAAAATATTAACCTTATTTTTATTATAACACTTTTAATTATAATTTTTAATGTCAAGGTTATTATTACTTATAATAAAAAGCTTATGTTCAGGTGATACATGAAATTAGTTACAAAATAATTTTTTAAATTTTGCTTCGGCATAATAAATATTAATTACGAATGCATCCGCAATGGGTTATACTATTATTATTATTATAAAAAAAAAGTAAATTCATATATATTTTTCTAGCTCGAAATCGAGCATACTAATTAAATATTATATAAAAATGAATGTTTAAAAAATAAAATTTTAATTTTTTTAGGTATTCGGACAGCTTTATTAGAATCTGAAGATAATGAATGTCCAGACTGTCACGAGAAAGATATTTATCCCAACACATTGATCCCAAACAGATTTTTAAGAACGTCAGTCAATAATTTCAAAAATGAAACGGGTTATGACAAAATGTCGAAACCAATTCGCCGGAAGCCTCCTCCTCCTATGATTGCTCAACCACCAATCAAACCTCCTCCTCCTGCGCCTCTTCCTACGCTTCCTGATTTCGTAGCTCCGGAGGATTTACCAGCACCCACCACTAATACAGAATCTGAAAATGCTGAGACAAAATCTGAAAAAGAAAAAGAAGAGAATAAAGAACCTGCGAAGAAAACTGAGTCAGAAAATGTAAATGGTGAGTTTTAAAAATAATTATTTTATTTATTGTACTATACTATCAGAAATCGTCGACTTTTTCACTTTCCATTTTCGATTTTGAATTTGATTTTAAGTTGTTTTTTTAGAAAAATAATACTGATTAGGAAAATTCTGGGCGCATAATATACCTTTAGCTATTATCAAATTTCACCCTCCTTTTTCCTTAATCAATTAATGAAACCTTTACAGAATGTTTGCCTCTGGAGAATCCTCCAGATCAACTTCAAGCACAACCCGAATCTTCACCAGTCTCTTCATCATCCTCATCATCTTCGACATCATCTACAAATGTAGTTGTAACAACAACTTCTTTAACTACTTCGACGACTAGCACGTCAACAGTGTCTGTTTGCATTACCACCTCTGGTTCACGACCTCACACTGATCCCCCCTCAATTGTCTCCACATCATCATCACATCAGGAAACTTCTCAAAATCCACCCCATCGCCAAATCAAAACTCCTCTCTTGCCTAAACCAATTACTACCACTACAAGTTCTCTAGTACCTGTCAGTACAAATTCCTCATCTGTACCTCCTGGAAGTATTCCCGTTCTCGGAGCCCCTTCTGCCCCGGGTAATGACCTCAGCCACTGTGGACGTCCTGTATCTAAACATAGACTTCAAACTTCACATGATTTAGGAGGTATAAATTAATATTATTTATTTGAATTTAACTGATACTAATAATCTATGATGGGGGGATTACAGCACCCTTGCCTCCCATTCTTCGGCGTCCTTCTGAGGCGGATTTTCCTCCAAAACAGCCGCCTCTTCCACCGACTTCTAGTCATCATTTAGCACCTATTGGTTCAGGTTCGAAAGAATCCTCTTATGCTGCTTCAGTTTCTCCATTATGTCTTATTTATTTATTTATTTATTGAAAAAGTATTTTCTTAAGTCCAAAGATAAATCTTTGTCAATTGGTTATTCTTAATTCTTCCCAAATTAAGTCAACGTTGTTTTATTGTAATAATAGTGTAATTTAAAATATATAAATACACTCAATAATATTTAATCATCCTTTATTACACGATTGATTATATCTTCTGGTTAATTGGTGTCTCATTTCAATTCAATTACGTAAATTTCAAAATCCATAAATTAAAAAAAAAAAAATTCTGTAAATTTTATTTTTAAATTTTCTTTTTCAATTTATTTTTTTTTAAATATATCAATCATTTCAAAATGAGCGTTTTAAATTAATTTAAAATTCCTGTTAAAGGAATTTAAAATTGCTCTTTCCTCCCTTACAGAAGAATAACTTTTCCGGCTGCACTCCTCTTGTACATAAAAATTCTTTAAAATAACTGGAAGAGCTCAAGGAGAATAAAACCAGCGTTATTTTCTTCACTCTTTAACCACCTCACTTTAATACAGATATTTCGGTCACTCTACAGCAACCATCTTCAGTGCAAATGTATGTACAAAAAATTTTTTGGCATTTATTAATACTCTTATAAATTTCTAAAAAATCTTTCTTTTTACATTTTTTACTTACCGGAGATTATTTTGATTAAAATATAAATCATCAAGTTCAGCTTTGTGCATGACTTTAAGTGTGGTGGCTTATATAAACGATCACACACACTATCTTGAATCGAATGGCAACTGTTGGGTGCTCTGCTCTTATATATGTTACCCCTAACACTGATAGAATTGGTGTATATGTACACTTAGTTGTTTATGTTAAATTTTTTGTCATTTCTTAAAACATACATTTTTACAATTTTACTACATTACAAAGAAATTCATTTCATATATAAATATTTTCCATACAAGACATTCATTCACATGACAACCTTTTTCAAAATAATCTCCTGTAAGTAAAAAATGTAAAAAGAAAGATTTTTAAAAAATTTATAATTGTATTAATATTTGCCAAAAAAATACATTTGCACTGAAGATGGTTGCTGTTGAGTGTTCGAAATATCTGTATTAAAGTGACGTGGTTTAAGAGTGAAGAAAAGAACGCTGGTTTTATTCTCCTTGAACTCTTCCTGTTAAAATATCCAGATAACGCCAAAACAACCGATCTTTTAAAATAACATTGCTCATTCCATCGAAAAAAAATTTTTTTTCTTTAGTTTTAAACGAGAAATAAACAAATTTAATTTAAGTTCTAAATTTGTTTTTTAACCGCTTTATTTTAATTCACTTTGCCAATCTAAAATTTTTTTCCCACATAAACACAATTTGTCAAAGTTTAGTATAAAATGAAAGAAATGAAGTGTGTCTTCATTTTAACCAAAGTATTTATTATAATTACAATTATTAGTAATCTCTTTAATTAAACATGTTATGCTTGTTAATTAGTCAAATCAGATTTCATCTTTTTTCTATCTTTGCTTTTTCTCACACTATCTATGAAAATGTATTATCTATTAGTTTTATAAGATTTAATCAAATGTTTGCAAAATTTTCTTTATACATCATTATCATTTCTTTTCTCTTTCTATTAAATGTAGATTTTTCATCATTATATAACATTTTTTTCTACATTAACTGTCTATCCTGTAATAATAATTTTTCCACATTATCTTCTGCTTTTTTTCTATGAGTAGAAAAATAATTTCTTTTATATTATTTTTAGGTGGTCCTCATTCTCATCTTGGACATTCAACTCATGTAGCAGGACATTTGCAACATTATCCTCCAGGGTAAATTCCATTTCATTTTTTACTCGGTTTTTCTTTTGATAATCTTATTAAATTGGGGCATTTTTTTTTTTAAAGAACTCGTCGGTCCATTGAAGATCGACCAGGCACACCTACCATTGATGAAAGGAGTCTTGATATGCCATCGAACCAATTACCAGATACTTCAATTCCTCCTCCAAATTATGGTCCGGGGCCTCCGCCCCCTGGTACAGAGGATAGCCTTCCACCTCCACCGGGTGCTGTCGTCCCACCAGGTCAACCTCCTCCACCTGGCGCATCCTCTACTTCCTATTCAAGTAGTGAATATAGTGAAACGTCGGCCCCACCACCTGCTCCCTCGCAACCAGCAGCGCCACCTTCCGGTTATCATATCGAGGCGTTGGGAGTACATCCACCCTCAAATATTATTACACATCATCGAATACCTGCAGCACCGCCGCCGATTCCGACTCATTATTCTGGATATCCTTCAGGGTATTTATGATTTTTTTAGATTAATTTTTAATAATTTATTAAAGTCCCCTCAGCTCTTAACTTTTTTATATTAATTATTTTTTTATTTTTTTATTTTTTTAAGATATCCTTCAAGGGCTGGATATGAACATGTGCCACCGATGCCGTATCATCATGATCCAAGTAATTTCAATTTTTAATTTTTTGTTATTCTTTTTAAATTAATAATTATATCCTACGAGGGTTCTCTAGAAAGTAAGTTTCCCTAGGGCGATAAACAGAAAGAAAATATCGTTAAATGGAAATATTTATTGAACTAGATCTCATAGGGGGGTCAAACATCTCCACATAACGCACAACACATCTTATGGTCCCCTTCCGCTTGGAGGGGTTTGACCACCCACCCTATAGTCCTGATCTCGCTTCCAGCAAATATCATCTTTTCTTACCCCTCAATAAATTCCTGTCCGGTCCGGTCCGGTGAGGTGGCCTCTTTCACACATCTCTCTAAAAAAGGTTCATGATGAAATCATGGGTTTTTTTTCAGTGTATAGAGGATTTTACAGGACAGGATGGAGGTTATTAAGTAATTCAGATTAGGCGGTGGAAACTTCCTTTAGAAAGGGGTGAAAATAATTTATTTTGGGTCAAGTTAATACCGTACTCTTGGACTAGAGCCCTGCAAGGGACAACATTTTTTGACACGTGTCCGCCCATGACCATACTTTTTTCCAGCTCCCACTCGATCTCTGCCCGTTATTTTTTCACCTCGCTGGTAAATTTTTACGTCTCTTGTTACACTAATTTGTATATTTCTCACAAAGAAAACACTAATTTAGAAAAGAAAAAATTAATAAAAATGAGTGGAGTAGGCACTTTTCCAGATAAATTTTTTCAGGGTGTTAGGAGGAGGGAGGGGGGGGAGAAGAATCCTCTTATAAATTTAGGGGAAAATATTTTCCTGGCCTCCAACACAATATTAGCTGATAGGACTCAAGGAAATGAAATTTTCAAGAGACCCGATCTCTCTCTCTCTCCATGGAAATTGTTTATCAGCCATTTCACTGACATTCAAATGTTTATTTTAAAACGGAGTATTACGCAAAAAAGTTTTTTTCATTGACTAAAAATGTTGTCTATTAATAATTTTTTAACAGCCATTTTAATAATTTCTTTAGTATGCCATCGAAAATTAGTTTATATAACTAAATAGAGAGAATTTTTCAAAGACAATATAATAGTTAATATTGATTAGAGGGTGCTAACTTCTGTAAATGTAACTAATTAAGTCAATCAATAGTTGGGCAGATGGAGGAGAGAGAGACGGAATGATTTTTTTTAATATAACGGAGGTAAAAAAGTTACGAGACGTAATTGAGTGATGGCACAGTGATCGCCGAAGGTGGATTTATTTGAAGTTCATATTTGGGAAAACTAAATCTAAATAAAGGGACCAGCGCAGCTATTTAAAACTAAACCTTTAAGTATATAGTTCAAAGATTTATTAATGATTTAAACATCAAAAGATTAAATAACTAAATATGTATATATGTATAAACTTTATTTCACTTTTCTTTAGTCTTTACATTTTCACATCTCTGTTACATACTTTAAACAGTAACACATGCTTTTAATATGACGGAGGTGCCTAATTGATTACATACTCTAAGTTGGAATCATTCTTAAGTTCTTAAGCTCTTAAGTTTAATCAGTAAAAGTTAAAATTGTTTCTCATATGGCATGACGTGTCCCACTTCCCAATGATGAAATTGAAATGTTTTAAATATTTGTAGACACATAATTTTTTAAATGAAAAATAATAATCTTTGTGTTCTCTTCTTCAATTGTATCAGATGTGTGCAAAAGTTATACGTTTTTTTCACTTTAGAAAAAAAACTATTCTTTTAAATAAATCTCCCTATAAAATTTTATATTAAAGCTAAAGAGGAGAATTTAGACAGGGGGCAGCTGTTTACAAAAGTCCTAGCAAAGAACTTTAAGCTTAAGCTCTATATCCATTCATCGATGCTGTTCTGAAACCTGATCGCTAACCGAAATAGACAATTTTTGGGAAAACAGAATGTCTTTTTTAGAGAACGTACTGATTACACTTTTTTTCCATTAATTTTGTCTGTTCAGGTCTGAGCCCCTATGTAAATATAAACTCTTAAATTTGTTGAAACGTTTCGGCTTTAATGAAATAAGACCTTATTTTAACAATTTTGAGAGTTTTTATTGAAACGTTTCAGCTTTAATGAACTAAGGCGTTATTTTAACAATTTTGAGTTTTTATTTACATAGAGGCTCATTCTTTGGCTGCTTACTCCTCTCTTTTTACATCATTTATCATTAGTTAAATGAAAATATCTTGCAATATATTATTATATCTGAAAAGTGAGGTAACTAACATAGAAGACTGTTTTTTCGAGTTTTTTAACTATACTTTTCGACATAGTCTCCTTTTAGCTCGATACACTTCCAACGATATACAACTCCCATCACTATAATACGACGAATCAAATATATCAAAATAATCGTTGTTTCTGCAATCACTTCTTTATTTGATGAAAATCATTTTCCACCAATTTTTCATATTCAGAAACAAGAAAAAGTCGAACGGAGTTAAATCTGGACTGTAAGGTGCATGAGGAAGAATTTCGAATCGTAATTCAACTAATTTTGCCGTTGCATTATTGTGATTGAACAACACTTTTTTTCTAGTTAAATGCGGTCGTTTTTCCTTTAATTTTTTATTCAGCGACGCGTAGTACTCTCTGTGATTGTTTTGCCCTTTTGGAGATAATCTATAAAGATAACACCCCAAAACACAGTGGCTTCCACTTTTTCTTTCTTCGATGCACTGCAACCAGTAATAATCAGTGCGATTACGCTTAAAAAGGCTCATACAGTACTCAGAAGTTACACGAATTCTTTTCTGATCCTCAGTTAGCAAACGCGACACCCATCTTGCTAACAGTTTTCTCAAATGCAAGTGTTCATATAAGAAATGACCAACACGTTGCCAAAGGTGTCGGCTATCACACGCACCTTCAATCGACGATCTCTGCCATCTCTGTATTACTTACCTCACTTTTCAGACCGCCCTCTAACACCCGGTATTTATTAGTAATGACTTCAATTTATCCACCCTTTAAAAATAATCAGATTTTATATGGCAAGTTCGTTCTACTCTGTCCATTCTATTGCACCTAAGTACCTAGATTAGGTCTTCAGAAGAACTTGGATCAGTCGAAATAAATTCTGAAGAAGTTGAAGAGAAAAAAACGAAGGTGAGACATTTTGCGCACATCTTAATTTTTTCTCTAATCCTCCATTTTTTAAGACCTGTTAGTTAAGATGTCTAATTATAATATAATATACAAATAATTCTTGTAACATTTCAGATCTTCGCGGAGGTGCATATCCAGATGATCCTCGAATGGGAGGTTATCGAGGATACCAAAGAGGCAGAGGTCGATCTTTGCATAGTAAGTTATAAGGAATTTATAATTTCTTCAAGTATTCCTGAAGGGGAAGAACGCGAAGGTTCAGTTTCATCGGAAATTGACTCACTTGACTGACACATGATGGCTCTTGGGGCTTGGCCTTTTTGATCGGCCTCGCCACTATGTGCCCGTTCGGGGCGGGGATGCGATATAACTGCTATCTATCATCGCCTAATGCTGAAATAATCCTCTATTGTATGCCTGTGGAATTTTATTTTTATGTATTTGTACACTATGAGGGGCTAAGTAGCCTTAAGTACATCTCAAATTAAATAATTAAATAATATGAAATTGTAATAAATGGATATAACTAGTAGAATGAAAGGAGAAAACTCAGCTAAGAAAAATATTTTAATAATGAAAACAAATATAATATTAACACAAATCCAAAGCAAAATTAGCATGGTAATAAACATACAACTTAAAATTTTAGGTTGCATGCGTTAATATATTCAACTAAATTTTTCACACCAATAATGTTAGGGCTTTTGAGAATTTTACGGAAGGTTAGTTCTCTTTCATTGAATAATTTTGTGCATTGGAAGTGAAATATGGGACAAGCAAGGATTATATATTCAGATGTTGCATATTCGGGAGAGGGGAATGAAAGGAATGATCTTATGAAGTGTGATGTTCCATTCTAAAGTACATGTCATATAATATAATACTATTTTTCTAATATGGATACTATGTCATTACAAGGGATTCTTACCTCAAAAGAGGGTCAATAGATGAGGCTGTTTTTGCATAAAAATCGACAATGTCACTGTTTTGATTACTTGAATGACCTTTCCCCCAAAATTTTGCCACAGAAGGTCCTTCCTTAAGAATGAATTTCTTTAAGTATGGGTGCTATTTGAAATTGTTTTAGATTGACGTTTTTAGAATCCCTAAGTGGTAGTAAAGAAATCTTTTCTCTATAAGAAATTTACTATAAAAAATAATTTTGTTTAATTACAAGAGCCATTTTTTATCATCATTCTATATTAATAAGAAATTTTTTTTAGATTCTTATCGAGGAGGACATATGCATCTGCCCCCCTCCATTCCACCTGGGTTGACTCGTACTGCTCATAACGGATCTCAACCAGGGTAATTATTATTATTAAATTGATTAGTAACCAGTTGTTTTTGAAGTCTAATAAAGGAAATAGAAGGCAGATTGCAGCAAATGAAAGAAAGCCCCTTGAATGCCAAAAGCGGGACTGAGAAACTTTTAGGACAAAATTTATTAGTTCATCTTCAGTTAATCAATAAGTACATACATTATATGAAATAATAATAATAAAAATAATTCTAATTATGAGATATGAGTTCTTACTATTGGCTACAATACTAATAAATTTTCTCCGAAACGTCGTCTCTCAGTTCGGCTTTTGGCATTCAAGGGCTTTTTTCATTTGATGCAATCTGCCTTCTATTTCCTTTATTATTATTAAAGTTTTGAACATTTCTATATATAAGTTTCACATCATTAACAAATAAAATTAATTTTTTAGGACAATTGATGACCCACTAGAAGCATTCGAACGAATGTTAAGAGAGAAAGATGACCGTGATCGAAAATTGAGAAGATCACGACGTGCTACGCGCTCACGATCGTATTCTCCGTTAATACGTTCCAGAAGCCGTTCATATTCACCACGATCACGCACCCCACGATCACGAACTCCACGTTCACGATCGCGAACACCACGTTCACCATTACCACTCTCCTCTTTAGGGGGCCGAAAGGGGCGATCAAGAACTCCCCGTTCGAGAACTCGATCCCGATCATTCTCTCTTTCAAGGTAACAAATTCTATTTTGCTTTCTTTCATTTATAGAAAATTAAAAATATTTTTAGAAAAAAGTAAATGACACATGGCTCATTAGCGATATATCTTTGAGTTTCAAACGTGATTAGTGCCAAATTTTCAAAAATTAAGTAATTCATGTAGAAAATGTGCTAAAAACAAATGCCGTAATTTCCTTTTCTTTTGGGAATCAAAATAAATGGCTACTTAGCTTTTTCAAAATGTTTAAAATTTTGAATAATTATTTAATTTAATTTCATGAGTTACATTTTTTCAAAGCTATGTCTTAAACAACAAATATTTTTTAGTTACTACTCCACTTTTATTTAATACACCCAAATAGTTATTTCACTGTAATCATAATTAAAAATAATGCTATTAAAAAATTCCCTATTATCCAATTATTTTAAATAGATTTTACTAGTCAGGAAGGAGTGAACCTCTGACCTTAGTACCAGAAACAAGAGCCTTGTCTATACTCCAAGGAACAGGAGGAAAAAATTTATAATTCTTAGAAAACTCAGGATATCCATGTCTATATGACTTTGCTCACCCTAGTATACCTCACCTCCCACTTGAAAGTTGAGTTCGCACTAATAGAAATAGAAATCAATCAATAAGTCTCTATGTATAACAAAAAATTTCTTTTATTTTAGATCTCGATCTCGATCGTTTTCACGATCGCCAAGTCGAGTAACAAGTCATCATCATTTGTCCCGAAGTGACCGTGATCGTGATAGAGACTATTCCCCCAGAAGACGATATAGAAGTCCTCCACGATCACCAATCAGGTATGGGATTTTTCATGCTTATTTATTTATTCTTACATAATTTATATAAAATTTAATAGCTTCGTTATTAATAAATAGGGGCGACATTATCAATAAATAATCTCAAAAACCATTGCTTATCACTGAAAAAAGGCTACCAACTCACATTCTTTGAGCCTAAATTAGAAAAATGCTGGTGTCGAAAATCCTAACAAACGAAAAATGGCATTTATCTCATTTTGAAGATAATTTTCTTTTAAAGGGAAAATTGAAAACTGAAACTTAGTGTGATAAAATCCTTTAGAACACAAAAATATGGGGTGACAGCATATTAGTTTCTTTTACCAAATAAGTAGGTATGGTGTAACTAAACGGACCGTTTTTTTTTTTAATAAAATAATAATAATTTTTTTTAATAAAACAAACTAGTTTAATTATTATTCTGATATCTCTTTTTTAAATGGTAATCTGGCTCACAAAAATTATACATACAAGACAATATTACATAGAGGACTATTACAACTGCATTTTCTATGATGGAAATATATTTTTACATTCTCTTACGTACTATATAGTGAGAAAGTATTGCGATCGCAAATAAAACGATTTCACGATTTGAGGTCCGCTGAGTGGATCTCGCAAAATGATCCTTCTTTCTCTCTCTCTCTGTGTGTGTGTGAATAAGATTTCTCAAAAACGAAAAACTAATTGCTCGAGTTGAAATATTATATTTAGGCTAGATAACCTGGTTGCTTGCACTTCGAAGCTTTTGAATAAAATCGGCCAACGGGTACTAGTACTTTATTCATCTACGTTTTTAGTTTTTTCGATTTACTCAAAATTCGTTCTAACGATTTTAATGCCGACGTCATCAAGCCCTCCCGAAAACTGCACTTACATCCCTATAATAGCATCATTCACTAAACTCCTTTTCTTGAGGGAGGAGGAGGGGGGGAAACTCATTATGTTTACATTTTTCCGGTGGAGATTATGACATCATAGAGGCTTTTCTATTGGCGACAATTTGAATATCACTCGAAACAATGAATGTATATTATACATTTATTAATGGTAGAAGTTTTTTTTTTTTTTTTATTTAATTTAAAGTCATTTTTGACTGCTGCGGTCATTATGACTATATTATGTACAATTATATTTT